>VFFE01006985.1:61848-98774 GCA_008921705.1 Burhinus oedicnemus | reverse complement strand
TTTTTTTTTTTTTTTTTTTTTAATAAAAAGGGACTTTTAGAAGCAATTTTTAAATCTATCATGTATACAGTTCCCATTGGGACAATGTCTGAAGTGAACTCAGCAGCATATGTTACGACCATTGTGCAATTCTACTACTTCAATAACTTTAATCTTTTTTTCCTTTATCTACCTCACTGTTCTGCTTCATTCTTCCATCTTGTAAAGAGATTAACAGTATTGTGTAAATATTTACTACATAGTCCTGCCGTGCTGGAAGAGAAGAAATACTAACTTTAAAAAAATCCATGTATATAAAAAAATTTGTACTGTGTGCCTAGAAAACGGTGGAATGATTTCAAATCTCAGTGCAGTCATGAATACATTAGGTTTCAAGTATCAAGAGAAAATAACCCCATATTTGCTATGTAATTTCCAGTTTCTCAGCTGTAAAAATGAAAACAATACACACCCTTTCTAAACTATGGGAGAGTACAATACATCAAATACTAAAACCAAATACACACTTACATAAATATCAACTAAAATTAACTCTGCTATTGCAAGAAATTGCCAAGATCCACAATAGAACTCTTTTTTTCTTTTTTTCTTTTTTTTTTTTTTTAAAGCAGATTTATAAGCCTCAGCCAGGACAGGACAGCACAGAGCATGAGCCAGCTCCTGCAAGTAGTTCTCCAAACACTGGAATTGATGCACACTAGGAAGGAACTTACAGGCTACTTCATATGGCCTACCTAAGATTTTCATCCATAAGCCTATCACCTTTGAGAGCTTCTCTCTATGAAAGATAAATTACTAAAAAAACAAACTGGACAACCCTTAAGATGTTTTGTCCTAGTGCACACACACACTTCAGGTACACAAATGCCAGTGTTGTAGCAGTATCAACAGGGACACCACACACTCACTCTCTGCCTTTTTCAGAGAGAGATGCTTAATATAAAGGAGGAAAGCTTATAACCTTCACTTTCTCAGCATCACAGATTATTAAATAATATGTTATGTTTACATTGTAATAGAAAACTCTTGACGTTAGAAGAAAAGAGACTGGAGAGGTTTGTTCTGCCCCTATACACTATGGGTACAGCAAACAACAAAAGAGAACATCTGGCCCTGTAAATAGTCTTAAAGCAAAAGGAAGAAAAATAAAATCTACTTTTCATGATGAAAGAGAGTACAATCTGTAATACAAATGTGAAAAAGGCAGGAACATATTCTAAACCAGTATCTCCACTAACAAACACGAAAATAATTCATAATTTCTTAAAATAGTATTATGTACTTATTTCATGCTACTTGAAGGTAATAATATCCATGAGCAAGAGCATTAGTGGATTGTCAACATTTTTCAATGCTGCAAACAGGTATATACACTGAGCTTTGTTTGAGCCCCTTCTTGATGACACCTGGAATCCTCAAAGAATATACTTAATAGGTCAATGGATTACCACTTTGTACCTCAGTGCACACAGTAGGAAGATCTAAATGAATCAGAAATGATTCTGTTTCTTGATTATGTGAAAGTTGATTCTGTTTCAGTATTAAAATAAGTCTTCAGTAAATATTAGGCATACAAGGGCACTTAAAACGTTCATAAGGTTATGAATATTTCACAAATTTACAGTGATCCCATACAGACTACACCTGTGTATCTGTATCTATTTATATTTATACATACGCAAAACTCCAGGGAAATAGTTTTAAAGCAGATCTGAGAGACCTGTGAAGCTTCCCACCTGCCTTGTGAGCCAGACCTCCATTCTCACAGTCAGTGCCAATATTCAATTAGTATTTTTTTCTGTATGCGTTGTGAAATTGATGGGTTGCATTACGGAATTCAAGTTACCAGTGCTGTCCTATTTTGACCCTCAGATTATACCATTCAGTTTCTTAATTCCAGTAAAACTTACTTTCTGTCCTGAGCAAGGCATGAGAACTCAACACCGGAGAATGTGAGAGTTACATCTGGACACTGAAAAACATGCATACAACCCTCTTTTTACTCCCTCTAGCAAACATATTTAAGGAATGTTTTTCTGGTACTTCAATTTCTGCAGATTCAGATAGAATTAACTTACATATTTATGAAACACATTTTTATGCAAGCCATTTGCCTTCCTTAGTCTTGAAGCCAATACTTTTTAGCATATGGTATTTAAATTCACAAAAAACAAGTTACTATTATGAAATGGTTTCAACTGCACATTGGAAGACGCAAGCATATATAAAAGTATTTCAAACAGTTCTTCTTTCCTAGCCCCTGTGCTGGGTATTTTATGAACTGAACGTTTATCAACACATTTCACTCTGGACAGTTATGCAAGGATGAATTACTTGAGGATGTAGTCTATACTTGCAGCAGAAAAATGTAAAGAATCATCTACCCAACTACTTAAAATACTTCAGTTGGAACCAACCTTTCTTGAATACAGCAAACCAGAGCTATAAGCAAGATAAGATCTTATCGTAAAAGTTGTATATAATGATACTTCCTCATCTCAACCTTAAAAGGTATTAGGTAATGTACCACTAGAAGTATTTGCTTTTTAGATTACTATTTTACATTGCCAACTCAGACATGCTTCCTGCTCTTGCTGCTGCCTTTTCCTTCTTCTGTGCCAGGATTTCTATAGCCATCTACTGAGTTATTGCAGCATGCTTCATCAACCGAAACTAAACCAAATGACAGGTCATTTTCTGCACAAATCTAGTGAGCTTTGGAAAAAGCTTAAAACAGGAAAATGCAAGAAGGAGCCACCAGTTAGACTGGGCAAAGCTGCTGTAGAACTGAAACATCTGTCACTACATAATCATGAGTCCTTCACGACCAGGAAGCTCTTACTCTCCCTGTTTCTAATCAGCTGATGAAATATATGCTAGATACTCAGAAACTGGCTGAAGGTCCAAAAGGCTGACTGAAGCCAATCTAATGAACACCTCTATTTCATAAGCCAAGTTAACAACAAAAATTCTGAGTAGCATCAGATCTGGGAAAGAACAACTTAGTAAGCAAGAAACCATAAAAACATTTCCTCCAAGTCTGTGTTTCCAATCAGCCATGCACCTGCTTTTTTCTAGTTTAATCTCAATTTCCAGGGAAAATGTCAGGCAAGACAGTGAAAGTTGTTGCCAAAGTCAAAACAGAGTATCTATTGTTTATTTTAAAGCATGTTGTTGTCATCTTATAGAAAGAATTTAGACTTGCTTGATATGACTACTCTTGAAAGTTTATTAGCTATTACTCCTCTCTCTTCTGTCAGGTACAAGCTTGTCCATCAGTTCATTGTACAAAAAAACCACAGAAATTAGGCTGACTGATGTTTAATATTGATTTTTAAAGCTCTGTCTGTGCTTTTCCAGCCTTCCATAGCTTCTGCCAATTCTTTTGATTACTTTAGAATAAATTCGGACATTTTTGAACCAACTGATGAACAGACCTAGAATACCCTCTAACCTGGTCTTCCCTTGTTATAGCACGAGATCCTACTCCTTTCCCATTGATATCGTCCGCATTAGCCACAGGCTGCAGTTGAACTTTTTAGTGAAGAAAAATGCAAAGACTTTTGCTCTTGGCATCTGTTTGCCATTTTCCCTCTTTGCAGTAAACAAAAAACCTTCTCTTGGCTACAAACACAAGCCTTATCTGCCCAAGACAAGCCTTTCATAACCAGTATTGGAAATCTCTATGCCTCTGTATCCATTACAAAACCAGTTACTTAGCTTGGTATAAATTGTAAGGTCAACACACAGCTAACACCTTCCTCTTCCATGAAAATTACTGTCTTTGTAAAATACTTACTCTCAAATAAAGTTACAATCTCTACTGGAAAAACAAGAAGTCAAGAGAAATAACTGTGGAAACGATCCTCCTGGCTTCCAGAAACTCACTTAAAATGCCTAATAAATACAAACAAAAAACCCAAAGATTCACTGTTCTCGCAAGCATCAGATACTACAAAGTAGCTGCTTTCTTTGGAACAGAATGAGCTTAGCATTATCTTTGATTTTGTATTGAGTTATGTCTGTGTTGAAAGCTGTCAAACCAATCAAAAAAACGGTTGTTATGGTAAGCTACAGATAAAGTGATATTTTACATAATCTGTGTTGCTTGTCTGTTAACATTAGCTTTATTATTTTCCTTTTTTAGCATTATGTAAAGATGAGATAGTAATGAACTGAAAAGGCAAAGAGGAATGAAGTTGATAGAAATTTCCATCCCTTCTTTCAATTTCAAGAGACAATTAATTGACATAAGTCAATGTACATGACTTCATTCTCATAAATAAAGCCTAATTACAAAGCCACAGTCACACCTTATTCAAAGCAAAAGATAATAGCAATTGTCAAGCTCATCAAACATTAACATTAGTAGGTAGAGTAAGCCTGAACTTAAGATTTACTGAAAACGGTAATGTGTTCCATCTACGCACCACACACAAAGCGATAATACATGACAGAGTTTCTAACCATTGCATATTATTTAGGACAGATATTTGTATATATCATTGTGTATATCCAACAAGTTGAGCTGCAAAAACTGCATTTGTCTGATGTAACATAATACTGTGAAATTTTCCTAGAAATAGCTAGACAAAAGTCTAACAAGTAACAGCCTGCAATACATGTCAAAAACACATTCATGCTAGAAAAGACATCAACTAGTTGAAGACAAAGCCCTTAACTTCTAAAATTGAACACCAAGGGAAAGGCCTGAATTAGACACAGAATGTCTGAAACCTAGCTAAGACAACAGAACCATCTGTGTTCTTCCTACACTTATGACTCTCCCAAAGAAACCAGTAGCAAGAACAGGTAAACTGAAAAATAAACAGCCTGCTGGGTCGACATAAATTTATCATTATCAAATGTAGTACTGGAATAGTTCCTTACTATTTTCACTTAATACAACAATTACTGTAACTCTTGCAAATGTTCAAGTTGAAAATTAAAAATAGAATTTACCTTTGAAGGTCTCAAGTTCCTTCCTGTTGGAGAAAAGCAGAATTAAAAAGAAAACATTAATAGAAATACTACATCTAGAACTACAGGAGATATTTTACACGGTTTAAGACTCATTAAAAGATGAAAAACAAGGAATTTGATTCACATCATATACAAGGGTAATATTACTACATGTGTTTATGTAAAGCAAACACTATCAACCTGTATAGAAAATAGGTTACCACCTATTCATAAACATGTACAATTATACAAATATTGAACATTTATATCTAGC
Source organism: Burhinus oedicnemus (assembly GCA_008921705.1). NCBI lineage: Eukaryota > Metazoa > Chordata > Aves > Charadriiformes > Burhinidae > Burhinus > Burhinus oedicnemus. The sequence continues at coordinate 93,538 of VFFE01006985.1, read as the reverse complement.
CACACAATTTCTAGATACACTGCTGCAAAAATAACCAAAACTTCTTAACGCTTCAGGTAGTAAAACATCCACTGCTTAGCAGAGCTTTGCCAATTTATAGCACAGTGAATAACAATTAGTGTTCCGTTTTCATCAATGCTATACAAAATCCTTTTGGCAAAAGTGAAGGAGAAAAATTTGACAATATCACTCACTCAGTTACAACACACTTTAAAGGCAACAGAGGCATATAGTGACATTCCTCAGAGGAGAGGATTTTAAAGTACAGAAAGCGACAGATAATACACAATACTCATGTACCAGAAAGCTAAGAAATTAAGTCAACAGCAATAGTATCTTCTTTCCTTCATACCAGGCCACCTTCCACTTTTAGTAGTTACGCAATTGTGAATGCAAACACTACGAAACCAAGAGAAATATTTCCTCTGTTTTCAAAGTTGCAGAATGCTCCATTTGCCATCGCTACAGAATAGTGATTTATCATGAATTTAGAGGCTAAAGAAGAACCAAAGTAATAGCTTAGATAAGGAAGAATGCTGGCCTTTTCCTTACAAAATGCTCATTTATAACAAACATCTTTTCAGTCTGTGCCTTGCAGACCACCTAGTTAAATTCTGAATTTTGAAAGCAAAAGTGATCATAAGAAAAATAATTAAAAAAAAGACTGAACTAACAGTTGTCCAAATAAATGATTCTATTCACTATCCATAGACTAAAGCATGCTTCAGTCATTACTGTCACCTACCACCTATCCACTGTTTCACAATACATATGCCATACCATAACTCCTTCTCCTCCCTAACAGATGCAATTCAGCAGTTATTCTTGCCTCAAGAACAGACAAAACTGTTTCGAGCCTGAAACAATTTATTTTCTAAGCAAAACAAAATATTCTAAAAGAAGCAAAAGAATAAAATTACCTCCACATTTTCAGTGAACATCCTACTTTTGTCACCAAATATCAAATACAGGTTTTTGAAAGAATGGGTGCTTTACCAGGAAATAAGCTATAGTGTGGTTTACAGTAGAGAAGCCTATTAGCTGTAACTTCCTGCAAGTATCTATTTCCTTTCCTGCTTCTCCTCCATCCCTTTCCCAAGCTAGTTTCTCCCTTTTCTACTAGAGGGAAAAAAAAAAAAAAAGCTACTTCACAATACCTATGATTTGCAGGTTCAGACCCTAATAAATTTTTCCTACCCTGCGTACTCTAAATCTAATCACAAAATTCTTAAGTCTCACAAGTTGCACTCCTTATTTTTTAATAATGGCATACTAGTTGAGAAAACAACAATCACAGGAAATGCTTGTTTTCCACACAGTGAAACAAAACCATACTGAGGAAACATCTTGTGAAAGTAAGAGGAAAAAAACTACGCTACTTGCACCTAAAATCACAAGGTCTTACACCACTTGTGTCCAAAAGGGAAGACGAAACAATTACTGTCATTGTATTCAAACAGATTAGCAAACAAGATGGTAATACAGTAACCAACTGAGAGTGATATTCATTGCTTTTGTCTAGAACACCAGAATTTTCTCTTTTAAAATCCACCAATATTTTTAGGGTGTCACTATATCCATATATATAATTCCTATTCATTAAGAAAGTTGGAAACGAGTATTTGACAAAGCTAATTTTTTAGAACACATACCTCTGAAAAATTTAAAACGTCTATGATTAGCACACAGTAAAAATACAGATTTGGAATCTAAAGATCTGCATTTCCTAGTATCTTCATACAAATTCAGATCCAAAGACTGATGATTCTTTATATTTTAGACAACATGAATGAATTAATCGCATCTTGCTTTTTGTCACAACACTTTTAATAAAACATACATTTATAAATATATATTAAATAATATGCTCATTGAAAATACGCTCTGTATCAGCAACATGGAGGATTTTTGTATTTATTTAATCAAGTTGTCCGAATAAAAACTTGAATTTTTTAAATTTTAATCCTAAATCTTGTTCATCAGCAGCTTTGTAAGAACCAGACACACCTAAAGTGGAAAGGAAACTATGACTTGTAAAGACACAGAAAAAACAGATGGCTTAAGATTATATCAGTACATTTTCTAGATGTGCAATTACAACGTTCTAGACAGACGTACAGAAAACAAATGTATTACAAAGTACTACATTTCTCCTCCCCTTTGTAAGTAAATAATTATTTTGGTATTTACTGATAAACCAAAAGGAAGAGGATACCTCCTACATCTTCTCTATGAATCTTGAGACAAAAAAAAATCATTTGCAGAAGTAAATACAGTGAACTTACATTAAGAAGGAAACTGCGTATTTGGAACACAGACACTTCATAAAAGAAAAAGCAGTTAGCTCAAGTAATCAAAACAAAAAAGATTAAATTGAAAACAGTTTTGTAAAACAGCCATCTTCAAAACAAGGTTAAAAGGCAAGCAGGAGGAAAACTTGCATTGCAAGTAGGCCTGGATGAGTAGCTAGGACTGCTGCCTTTTACTATTTTAGATCTTGCCATATTAAATTACCAGCTTTGATGCTATATATTACATTTTTGTATTTTTTTTTCCTTTCACTTTAAATTGTTCATTCTTTGAGAACATTTTTCACATTAGGTTTACACAAAAGCCACAGCAGCAGAGCTCAGCTTTTGATGGATAGCTTACTAACAACATCATACTAGAAGACAAAACTGCAGTACAATGAATCATCTCAGCAGAAGAGTTCTGTCAACTGCTTCAGCTCAAGCATATATTACCCTATACATGTTTTCTGTAGGAAAAGGCTAGCCTTCCCCTCTACTCCATTTGTCTAACTAGTTTAAGGCAATTGAAAGCTTTCTCAGAGAACTGCTCCTGGATTTTACAGAATTTTCATCCAAAAAAATTCATGCACTTCACAGACGGATGAGACAATCCTTTCTGTTATTATTAGACAGAAAACATACGCCTGCCTTGTCCCTAGCCTCACTCCTCACATGAAAGCTCTTGAAGCCCAGTGTGGGCTGCTCAGCATCTATCCAGGATTAAAGAAACTCCCATGCCGAGTATGACCACTAATCAATACAACTTACTATTTGGCATCTGACTATATGCACTTTTACTTTTGCTACCAAATTTTAGGTTAGTGCCACCAAATCTGGCTAGTTACACAAATAAGAATATTCTTTACTTTTTTACAGTTAACAGTAAGCTTTCAGAAGAAAGAACTTAATTAATAGTTGTATTATAACATAACATAAATACCTCCTCTCAGTGAAAGATGAAGTTTAGTACCACTGAGCAAAAAGGCTAAAATAACAGGCTAAAGGCTAAAATAACTGGACTATAAAGGCATGGAGGCACTTTAAAAGTAATCTTGTTCTGTGTGCAGTGCAACTTAGGAAGCCCAGCTTCTTTCCTGAGAGGCAACATCTACACTGGAGTTCACTGGAGGCTCATGAAAACTGTCTGGCCACACATACAGGCAATAATTTTCATCTCTTCCTTTCCAGTTGCTTGTTTTCATAAAATAGATGGGGGGCTTAATTACTCTGAAATTCTATATCCCTCAAATTCAGATAAAAATGACCAACAAGATAGCAGCCAGTAAAGGGCAACAATTTTCAGCAAAACCCCAGTTGCATAAGCCTGGTTGCCTACTTCTTCAAGATAATACTTAAATCAGGACAAAGATGATATTCAGGTATATTTTAATGCTGGCATAAGAGATACACTAATCAGATTCTCAGCCCCTTCTGAGCACAATGGACATAGGTAAATCTGACTATAAACCCCTCTATGCACCATGCCTAAACAGGAACAGCTGATGTCTCATGGTTCAAAATAACCTAAAGAAATGAAATCAAAGCACTGTTAATGCAAGCGATGCCATTGAGAACTTCTCTGAAACATCTCATCAAAAAAGACCTAAGCCACAGGTATAGAGGAAAAGGACATATATATATACATTGAAAAAATACATTACTTTATTTTAGTCTCAAGTATACTTTTTATACAATTTTTCATTTGCAAGAAGTACAATGAATTCTGAAGTGGATTAAAAGTGCAGTGCCTTGAAACTCTGTTGAGACAGGATGTGTCTTTTGAATTATTATTTTTCAGTTACCTGGAACGTTCTGATAACCATGTTGTCAGTGGCCATGTTGTCAGTGGCCTCAACTTCTTCATTTACACAAAAGCTGAGCTTCAGGGTTTGTGGTGAGAAAATATAATTTTGGAGACAACAGGTGAAACAAACTGTCTACAGTATGTAACTAGTCCCACAGAGTAACTGAGACAACCAGAACTTACACAAATAGTTAGAAGGCAAATACAAATTCTCAATTACCTTCCCATTCCCCACTTACAACTGTTGGATTAACACTGCTTTAGTCACTGGGCAGAAGAGATGGACACTACGAAGAAGATTATATTGGTTATCACTGATCAACAAAAATAAATCCAGAAAGAGGAATATGGGAGTAGGAGGAGTCAAAACCATCCTGCTTTAAGTTACTGAAATCAATGGGAATTTAGTTTGTTCAACAAAAGAAAGACAAAGTTCTCAGGCTCTACTGTATCATGCAAAGGGCTGTAACACTAAGATCAATTTTCCGAATGTAACAAAACACCAGGGAATTCAGTTAAATACCTAGAGACCACAGAAACATCACATTCTTTACAATGATGCCAGCAGCCAGAATTGACAGTTCCATATTTTATCATAAAGAAAAGAGTAGGCAGATAAGAAAATAACAGAGTCATAAATGAATGTCAGGAATAATTTTATAAGACTAGCTCTGAAAGTAACAGCCAATAAATTCAAACTACGAGACCCAAGCATAAACAAAAGACAATCTCAAGACAACATACGGAGGGTAAAAATTGAGGACTAAATTTGAAAGATTATGTTTATAAATGTTCAGTTTTAAATACTATTTACAAACAAAAATTAACATTTAAAGAAAGTATAGCTGTTTACGTGCAATTTAATTTAAAAATATTTCTGGCACCTAACAAGATCCAAAACAAAACCTGAGAAATACTGCATTTTACCTGTTAGATCTGGTACAGTTAAGTTTTCAAAATGATTAAAAAAAAAAAAAATTTTCCTTCCATAGCCTGATTCAAGCTTTAGTAAGCTAAAATGCCACGAGAGGGACTTTCCTCTGGATGTCATCAGAAGTAAAAGCCAAAAACCTGAGAACTCAAAACTTATGTCACTTGCATGGTGCACAGAAATAACTGAAGTACTTTTTTTGTGTATTTAGGATGAGCACTTACGACAATGACACAAAGAAGTTTTCCCTCCCCCAGATTCCTTGAGCACCCTTTTCAGATCTCTTAGGTCAAGGACTACTTTGAAACACCTTTCAGACTGAAGTAATGAAAAGCCTTTAAGTAACGAAAAATCAATAAAAACTAAACCTACTACTAAAATAGTGTTGGAATTAAGCAGCAGGCAAGGTTTGCTATTTATCTGAAGAAACACTGAAGACAGGTCAGGATTCTTCACCATCAAATGTGAAATTTTATCCAGTAAAATAAAAGAGCAAAGAACTAAGGAATTCAAATAATGTTGCAATGGAGATTTTTTTGCATCTATACTTAAATGCAGCTACAAAAGTAGCTGAAGTTGTTCCACGTCTTCCAGTAAAACTTCTACATCAACTTCATTCCAGAAGATGGAATGGATCAAAGCAACATTTTCTAAAAGAAACTGCAAATATTAACTGGTAATCAAGCAAATAAATAAAAGTAAAACTAAATACTACCCTAATATACTCAGCAGTTTCAGGGTACAGTGAAAGCATTTCTCTTCTGATGTTTCAAAAAAGAAACAAATATTTATCTGGATGAAGAACATTGGTGGTCACCTTTCAGGTACTATCATTCAAAAGAACAGTAAAAATGAGGGATATAGCATTAAAACCAGAAGGAAATGGTAGAAGTGAAATCATTAAAAGCAGCAAAGTGTTTTGTCCTCTGCTAAGAGGCTGATACAGGCCATTTAGCATTGGAACCATTCTAAACTTGAATCTGAAATGCAGAACAAATTCTTAGCTCCCTCTAAAAGCTTATGCCTCCAGATGTAAGATTTCACACAGGACCCAGTCCTTATGTTTTTGCTTTCATCCTGTTGCTATCCAAAGAAAAGGGGACCATTTTTAAATTTAAGTTTTTTTTAACTTTTACCTTAGTGTGCAATGTCATTGGATCACTAAGAGATACACGTATCAGCACAATTTATTTATTTATATCATACAACCAAAAGTTTAGGAATCAAAGTTTAAAGCTGAAATTTGAGAGAAGAAATTTAAGAGAAATTACAAACCACTACAAGCTACAAAGAAATTTGAGAAGCTACAACGAAATTTAAGAGAAGCTGAAGTTTAAGAGAAGGTACAAGCAACTCCACCATCAAAGGCCATCTCCACCATCAACTCCACCATCTTTAGTCTTTAGTCTTTCCTAGAAAGAAAAAGGGTTCCTGCAAACCTGTTTTTACTAAACAGCCACACAACAAAATCCAGAGCTTCTTTGAACTTGGCCATCAATTTTCCCATAAGTATTAAAAGAAAAACAATTACATTATTCAAAAACTGGCCAAACCTTATTCACTAAGTGACATATAATATGCCACAAGTCCACAAAACCAAATTAGTTAAAAAAGCCTGTAACCTCTACCTAAAATGCTGAAGGTGGTTCCACACAGCATGAATGCAACTGTGGCAGATAGAAGTTACAATTTGTACCACTTCAGGCATCCTCAACACATCCCTTTGACACAGGGATGTAAGACCTCCCTCACAGAGGTGTTGTCAATAAACGCATATAACACATTTTTTTTCAACAATTTTTAAACAAATTGGTTTTGGATGTAAGTAAAAAGGAATTATTAAAGATCTCAGGAAAATTGCTCACAGCAAAGAAAGACAGAATTCATCAGGACGCACAATACCTTGCTCAAAAGCAGAGAATGGATTTTAGTGTAGTAATGACAAACGCCTAAGCCCTGTTCTCCTGCCACTAGCCACAATGAATGAAATACTTTGATAAATAATGCAGTTTTGAGGTTAAGGAGAGTACAAAATGATGATTAAGGCAGTCCCAAACCATCTGTTTCTATTGTTGGTACAGTAAGTCTGGACAAAGAATGGCTGGTACTAACAGATTGACAGGATTTGCAGATTATGCCCAGTAACCAGCACTACATAAAGGTAGAGAAAAGTTATGCAGGACTGACAATGTTTAACATTTTCTAGAAAACATTAGTAAGAGGTGCTGTAAGATGCAGAGGATCCAACAAACATTCAGTTTTTAATCACACGTCACAAAACCCAACAAAGAAAATATCTTTTATATGCCTATTGAAAAGAAAACGAAACTATAAGGAGAAGGTATGCAATGAAACTCTCTACAACATCATTATCTCTCTGCATCAAGCAAAAACCACCACAAAAGAAGGGCAAAATTAAATTGACTTAAAAGTGACAGAAATTATACTGCACAGTCACATTTTGCAAACCATATAAAAAAATGCCAAAACCCCTACAATCCTCTGATCTGCTGTGTATTCAGTCTTGCCCAATGTTTTCAAATACTTGGAGCACTGACAGGAATAAAACTCACCAATAATGAAGCAGCATGCTCCTTTGGGTTTCACGCATGCAAAATACTGTACTGCAAGTGTTCTTGCAAACAAAAAAAAGTTCAGAGCCCTCAAGTTACACAAAAGGAAGCACAATTATCAGGGGAACTTTTCCAAAGCTTGTGCAAGCCCAGTTTTTCAGGATCAACTGGAATGCTCATTCCATGTGTCTGTCCAAAGAAGTGCAACAACTGATGGCCGTAAAATTAATTCCAGCCAGTTATCACCATGAAAACACTTACTACTAATTGTGCTGTATGCAAACTCTTGAACAGCAGGATGGAAAAGATCTCTGCAATGTGAACCTGCTTTGAGCACAGAAACTTATAGTCATACAATTAATGCCTAATGAAAGCTCAAAGCCAGTCACCCACTGCACGCCTACCGTGAAAACTTTCCTGAAGATAATATAAGTTCCACATCCACCCTTGCAAAATCATTATTTATGTACTCAGGTACGCAGAGGTATAGCAGCTGAAAATCTATACCACCAGAAGACTGACCAAGAAGAATATGGCATGAAACCTTACTTTGATGAAATTTTTTATGAGAACTATTAAACATGTAGCTAGAGACTTAGAACTAATTCACAGTACATTTAATGTTGGAAAGAAAAAAAAAAAATATACCATTGTTGCGAATGTTTCAGACAAGTATATTTTTTACACATAAAAAGTTAATTTGATAAATTACATGTAAAGCTTAAAAGGGTTATGAAGGTACAATTTAAATTTATCACTGCCAGATGGGAGGGAGTCCTCACTGAAGATGATGTACTGTACAGTGTACTGTTCTAGCTTATCACTTGGAGAACACTATGGGATCTAAACAAGACCTACAGACATAGAAGTCGTCTTTTAGGCAACATGATTTTGTACGGCAATGTATTACCCATTCCATCTTCTCTCTTTTGACCTTGGTAAAAAACCCCACTTAATTTAGGTTAAACAAGATCACAAAAAAAAAAAAAAAAGGCAGCTTTTTACAGTGATACTGCAGGAGACAGATAATATTTGAAAGAAAATATAGCAAAAATATAATAGTACAAAATATTTTTGTATGTTAGTGAGTAAATAACCATTAATTGGGCCAAGTTAGAAGGAACTTTTTCAAAAAGCAGACTAGTCTGAATTGTCTACAGTACTTTTTTACATGTTTACATGTTTACATTGGTGAGGCCTAACACAAGCCACTGTATCTAACTGCAACAATCCTTACTGTTCCTTACATTCCCAAAGCAATTAGAAAGAGGGATAAAACCAACAGAAGAAATCAACTTAACAGCGGTAACTGATTAAGACATTTTCTCACATACACATCTCTACTCTACACAATGCAATTGCCGTAAATTTTATACCTTTCTGAATGAGAAAGTGAATCATTCTCCTCCAGAAGCATAAACCCACCATCATGGCACGGCAATGCATCTAACCAGAATTATGACAATCTGTCCAACTCCTCATCTACTGCGCTAATTACCAAAGCATGGGGTTACACGTTATTTGACAACAGAGAAACCTTTAAAATACAAAAATTAGGAATAAATATACTTTTTAAGAACATACTTTCTCTTCAGGTAAAGCATTTCTTTAAATCTTACCAGAAGGGCGGGGGGGGGGAGGAAGTCCCCACTAAGGTCTGCAATATTATTAAACATTCATCTGTTGAAATACACCCTAGCATCAGGGTATACTTCAGACTCAGGATTTTAGATTTCTTCATTCATTTTCCTTCTATGTCTGTTCTCAAAGCAGACAACTACTGTAAAACAGAAAGGATTCTTAAACAAGACATCCTAAAAAAATTAAAATTCAGACAACTACATTTAAAGTCAAATGACACACAGTAAAATGTATTCAGTCATTTCCAGTGACAAGGACTCTTTGCTATCTCTAAAATATTCCTACAAAATTCTGCAGCTGGGCAGCTCCTTTTAATTGATAAAATAACCAGGAGTTTCTATTTTTCAAAAAAATGGTGATCCATCTGAAATAGATACAAATGGTACTAAGAGCTTCACAGGAAGTACAGCTTCAGGACAGAAACATTTTATCTTATGCCATAAGCCTGCAATTTGGTGCACATAAAAATTGGCACCAAAGTGAGCTTCTGACAGTGCTTCCTAAAGGACACAGTGCCTTGGGAATGCAAGAGCTGCCATAAGAGACTGGAGGGATACAAGGAGTTTTCTGCAATTAGACATAGTACATCCTCAGTTGGAGGATGAAGGGAAGAAGAATTGTGCTTGATTGAGAATAGGACAGGAAACAAAACAGCACGGTTTAATGCTAACATACATGCAAACAATTGCAGCAAGACTAACGAGAGAAAACAAGGGTCAAATCTAGACTTCATACAACAGTATTGGTACCTTGATCAATGGATTTAAAAACAAAAAAAAGATAATATTAAAAATCCAGAGATAAGCCCACAGTAAAACAATCAACCCCTCCCAAATATCAGGCTTTAAAAGATATTGTGAAAAACACCTTCGATTGATGAATCTACTTTGAAACTAGTACTCAACACAATGACAAAAGGGAAAAAAATGATCTGTTTGAACTGAAATAAAGTTGCTCTATTTAATATGGAGACCTATTTCTGAAATCAGTTCCCATAGTTACCATAAGCTGCATTTCAAAGGTTTAATGTTGACCTAAAGCACTTTCTTCTGAATCTTTCACATAGGAAGATTTTTCAAAAGACTTGAAATATGTGAGCTTCTAGCCTAAGCTCTACAGTGACTTTATAATAAAATTACTTTTTGTTACACGCTTAAAATAATCACAGTTTGTAGAGTTCACGTTCATCTCATTTTCCATCCGTATATTGTCAAAACACAGGAAATACTTTTTTTTCTTTTTTAAACACAAAACGACTCACTCCCTGAAAATAATTTTTGTGTTAAAGAGAGAGCATAGACTCCTGAACCCCAACTTGATTCATTCAGTAGCTGGTATCACAGTAAAAACCTCAAACACTAAAGAGGAAGACAGAATATGAGTTCCAAACATACATAACAAATCACACTCACATTAAGTTAACTGGCTGTTCATTCTTCAAGTATCTACCTTGGCAAGTGTCCTTCTAGTAATGAACTAGCAGTTAATTTCTTACCTAAATAAATACAGTGGTAATGATCAACCAGAAATTACCTGCATTTTTCCTGTTTTGTCTAGATCTGACCAAATGTAATCAGCTTATAATTACGTTAAGCAGTTTGCTTAGTATTCTATCTATGGAACTGATTAGATGTTTCTAAGCAGAGTAGGCAACAGTTTAACACTTTGTTTTGATGTTGAAAGCAGATGCTAGGGGAGGAGGAGAGGGAGCGAGGATGGCAGAGAGAACAAATAAAACTCATAAAACTTCAGAAAGATTACTATATTTTAGGGGGTACAAATTTGTTGCATTATGCACATTTTAGATTTGTGTGCTATTTGGTTGAATAGCACACATTTAGAATTTTGGAATCATTACTGTTAAATATTTAATTACTTAAATAGGTCCGAATAGGTGAATAATCAGCCATACTGACTACTGTCGACTCTTCCTGGAGAGAGAGAAAATGGTGTTGTCCTGGCTTGGGAAAGACAGAATCCAGGCTGCAGGAAAATGACAAGACCACTGCCAAGGTGCTAGCCTGTGGTTAAGCTAACTGTACAGGATGTGAAAAACTAAAGGATGTGACATGAGAAATTGCTGGAAATGACAGATAACATAGTAAGAAGCTCACAAAGTTACAGAGAGCACCATGAGGGATGGCTGGATTTCACAGATGGCTAAGGGGGAGTTAAGTTAGTAGCAGCCAAACTTCACAGAAAATTGAAGGGGGACCTTTAAGGTACCGGCGACCTTCTGGGAGGCAGAACTTGCAATGCCAGCAGTACTTTGGTATCTGTAACACCACAGAATGTCAAGAATCCCTAGATAACAGTATCAGAAATACCACTTGAGTAGCAAAATCAGGACTAAAAGGGGAAAAGTAATTAGGAGTGGATTGTTTATTTCAGAGGAGGCTGGGATTAAAAAAAAAAAAAAAGGAAAAAAAAAGAAAAAGAGCTACAAGGATGGCAAAAGGAGAGTCAAGAAAGAGGAAAAGAGATAAGCTATGCAAAATGTGACCAGTGCTCTCTGGCGCAGTCCCTTGATCACCACATCCTAATTAGGACCATAAACCAAACCAGTCATTCTGACCATACCACATGAGTCAATCCTGCTTCACAATCAAGGGAAGCAAGGAGGGTGCCAGGGTGCTTCCCTCAGCTAACAGGAGGACACCTGTTTGGACAGATCAAGTAACCCGGTTATCCCCATGCCAGTGCTGGTTCCAGGTCTGTCAGCATCCATATCTACCCACCGCTCCCCAACACAGGCTGTCTGAGACCGTCTTTGACAAATTGCTTCAATTTAACTCCTCATTTCCTCATTTATATAATGGACTTAATACTGCTTTTCTTATCTCCTTCAGTAAGGTTATTTTTGGCACTGTCAGTAACAAAACAAAGTAAGTCAATGGTTTAAGTTATTTGAGCTCTTTAATATTTATGTCTTGCTACTTTATCTTTTAGGTAAACATGAACCTCAAGAGTTGGAGGTTCTGACTTTTCACACATACTGCTACAAGTTGAACTCTGATTCCAAGTAGCAATGCCCTGTTTTTGCAATTAAGTGAATGGCAGGAGATACATACAGAGTGAAAGCTACTCATAGTATGGGACAGAACTGAAAGGAAGACAGGAAAATACAGTTCCTAACTTTAGAAGTACATGGGGAAAAAAAGAAGTCCAAAAAACAGGGGAAAGGATGAAAAGAAACAACAATTTATCAGCGCTTATTAACACTAGCCCTTTCTCCAACTGTTTGTAGACAATAATAAGCACGACTTCATCTTAACAACATAGCAATAATTTTCCAGACACGCACTTTGTTTATCACCAAGAATTAGACCGACATTCAATGATTCTATTAACAAATTGGTGACTTCCTGTCAAAGATCACTGTTTCTTTAAAAGGTGAAAATAAAAGGGATTATATTATATACAAGGAAAAAATAACAGCAAAAAGGCTTATACTTCATGCTTATATTTATAGCAATTGTTCTATTTACCTTTTTTTTTTCTTGTAGTTTTCCAGCTGTAAGGTCTGCATACATTTGTATCTTTCCAACTCACACTGTTCACATAGGTCCTCAAGACATAATAGATGATTCTCCATTTCCTCAAAGTTTGCCTCTAGCTGGGCTATAAGAAATACTTATATGAATATCAAATTGTTTCAATAGACGGATAGCTCACCTGAATAGAAACAGGAATTCATAAAGGTACATAATCAACATGGTAATAATTACACATATATAAATGGCTCAGAAAGATAAACAAATATCAGTTCATATCACACTGAAAAGACTGACAGGAGAGCCATGTTAAGGGAGATCTATCTGAGGTTCCCTTTGTAGTAAGATGCTAAACCACTGTATTTGCCTCAGCACCTTGGTCTCACAGGCTTGTGGTCTATACTTCAGGAGAAGAAGCATCCAGAACTCATAATTTTGCTTCTTGGGCACATTGTCAGTTTAGCCCTTCCTGCCTGGTACCAATCTGAGGAATAAAAGCTGTGCTGACCAAAACCAGTACTAATCTTAAATTATTCAAATGAAGCAAAAGTAAAGCACACTCAGAGAATTTTAAATTTTACATGACCTCATGATAATATAAAAGAATACAGACTTCAAAAGTTTACTCTGAAGACAGACCGTTTACTGATAGGCAAATCTCTAGATACCCATGAACTTAAAAACATGCAAAACCTCTTAATCTCCTCTTTAACCATAATTGCTCAGTCTCAACTTAAAAAGAGATCATGTCTACGAAATGCCCTGAGAAACCTGTTTTGAGTAGAAATTTGGACTAGAGAACTCTTGAGGTCCCTTCTGACCTGAATTATCTCATGTGAATCTTGTATCAAAGGATCACTCTCCCTGCAGGTGATTAATGCTGAACTCCATGTCCCTCCTCAGGATGCCACAGTGGAAAAACTATTTTCCCAAACTCTAACCAGCTAGTCACTCTGGGATTGAGCTGTGTGAATACAGGACTATTATTCACCCTTTGCCAGGACTTCTGCTATACCAGAGGGAAGGTAAATTGCAGGAGGAAGGATAAATCACATTTTTACAAACAAAACAGCAACCAAAGAATAGAAAGGAATTTGCAGTTGAGAGACAGATACACTAATTTGTTGCAGTGTATGAACTTGGTTGTTGATGCAAAGAACTACATAGATGATGGAATAAAATAGCAGAAAACCTAAAGCAACTCTGAGTTTTGGCAAATGTCTGTTTCACCTTTGCCTGTAACAGACAGATGCAATCTTCATAAAGCAAGACAAGAACTATTAAGTTCAATAGAAAAAAGTGATTTAAAGTTAATGTGTTTTGGATGCTCAAAGAAGGAAACAGAAAGCTGAAGGCATCAGTCAAATCTTCAGTTCTGGTTTGGCCATTCTACTTGAAGCCTATCTTGGAGTACACAAACTTTCAACTTTCTTAGCCATTACTCAATTAGAAATTGCTGTTCTTGTGGTCCCCCTAGAAAAGTTAAAGTTAAGACCTCGTAAACAAATTTCCTAGCATGCATATGAATATGTTCGGCTCCTATTACTTAACAAGATTTTTTTAGTCCCTAACAAGTAAGGTACTGCTCCACAACAGTCAGAAAGGGAAACATGAATCACATAATCAGCAAAGATTTCCTTAAATTATTTATCTGCATACATATCACTCAGGGGGGGAAGCAGTTGACAATTAATGTGGAAACAAGCTGGGGGGGGATAAATGTTTTCAGTTCTATAATCTGTGATGTTTACCATGCATTGTTTACCACATGCTCAACTTTCTCTCACAAAATCCACACATATTCAAAGGGCAATATCATGACTATAGTTATGACTGGTGGTCCTCTATTGCTTAAAAAATGGACTTCTCTGAGTGCATTAGAATCCAAATGTCTCTATTATGCTCACTTGCTTTTCAGAATGATTGCTCACTTATTAATTTGCAAAATTCACAAACACAGCAGGGCTCAAGATAATTTACTAAGGTACCTATCAACAACCACTGTTTTTTCCACTTAAAAACCTTACCACCTGCTTTGCTGTACGTGCAATTGAAATAATATTAAAAGACAACAACAAAGAACAGGAAAATAAAGAGGATGAAGAAACGTGAATTCTAGAGGGCAACTGATTCCTAGCACTGGCATTTGAGCAGCCTCTAGTGGGAACTGAAGAAAACACTGTGCTCCTGAAGAACAGGAATGAATACTTAAGCTGTCTCCAGAAGACAACAGTCTCACTTTACTGCAACGCAGGTTTCAGAATTTTTCTTTCTGAAGTGGAAGAAAACTTAGTTGCTTTTCACAAAAAAAGCTGAAGACCAGCTCCACAGCAAGAGCATAAGCTATGGTTGTGAATTGACATCTCTCCTACCCGAATGCAAACATGTGCATAAAAAGCAAGTTCCAAACAAACCTACATATTTAATTAATCTGAAACTTAAGCCATAATGCTTTGAACAGCCCTTATCTATATTCACAGATAAATAAGCTTATACTTTTAAAAAGGTATTTAGCAAAAATATCAAATCTATAAATTCATTTCCATTATAGTTCACAGTGGCACCTAGAATGAGTCTGTCCCAGAAAGCCAGCTAATGTTCTAAGGAATACCTGCAATATTACTATTTCTTTTTCAGCTCTTCAAGAAATCCCGCAATCAAGTGGTCAGGCAACAATCACCATCTCACTATGAAACAGCATTGCTGGGAAGGAGAAAAACATCTCCTGCTTTCAATATTTTTAAGGAGGCTGGAAAAAAATCCATTGTACCTTTAGATTAAGAATTTTCCTATATAGTAATATTCCACACTTGGTAGAAATAATATTTATTAGATAGCTGAAAAAATAACTTGTTCTTCAGGTGACATCATTTCAACTATATTAGTTTGGCCTGTATTTCTTACACTATCACAGGTATAACAACAGTATCACAAGTTTTACTTCTGATCCGATGACATTAGATTGAATTATCTTCCATCAGCGTACACTGTTTTGCAGCTACTCAAGTACTGAAGTATTTATCTAAAACTCTAAAATCACAAAACCCAATTCAGTTCCTGAAAACACCTTCTTTCTGAAGTTCAGCTAATTTAAATTTACCACATAAAATTTCTTTTAACTGGAAACTATGTAACCTGTAGTTCTTCAGTAGTACAAAAATTGTTAGAAAAGCTAAATGACAGCTCTATATCAGAAAATATTACAGTTTTCAATTTTTCCTACTATAACTTTAAATGCAGCCTTCCTGCATTGTCCCAGCCACCAAAACAACAGGAGCCACCACAGAGTATGAAAGAAATTTTTACAAAGTTCATTCATTTTCTGACTAAAAGCCAAAAAGGCAGAAAACAGAATGGATGGAAACAATTACATCAAAGAAATTCTCTCTACCTCTAGGTCAGACAGGGACATAGATTACTAAGCTTGAAATAAAATGAGCAGTGAAAGACATATACATACAGGAAGAGCTCAACGCAGCTGCAACACTTGAAAAAAATTCTTTACATAATTACAGTTTTACTAGCTCTCAATTTTGATTTGTTCTTAAAGAAAAGATCTTAAATCCAGCTAGTATCATACCATTCACATGAAGCTGAAGTAGCTTCTTAGCTGAAACTACATAGCAAGTATACTAGGATATTTTTCCTTCTCTATTCAAGCCACAGACATTTCCAAGTTTACAACACCAAATTATGTGTCTTTTATATCTATACATACACCTCTACCTTATCAACAACCCTCTCTGCTGAAGCATTCTGCCCCAGAGCCTACAAAAGAGAAAAACTCCCTGCTGAACATAGGTATCATTACACTATATTATTCAAATTCCCTGGTTTTACATATGTTCCCCCAATATTTTCCCTGATTTTCTCAGTAAAAGAGAAATGCTGTTTCATTTCAAACAATGAAACTCATGAAAGCAAGAAAAGTATCAGTATTTTTTTAAACAACTGGTCAATCAATTAGAAAAAACGGTTTTAATTAATAATAAATAAAATATTACTTTTTCCCGACTGCAAACCATTACTCATTTACAGTAAAAGTTTTTACAGCTCTCAACTTTAAAAAAAATTTTAAAATAAAAAAGAAACCACTAAAACCTAGAGTCTTCTAATGGAATGTGTGGTCTAGATTTCTGCATTAAAAGATTTCTCCAGCTCTTTTTCAAGAGCTGTCAACTGCTAGACGCTAATGAAAAAGAAACTGTTATTTAAGTAACCCAACACAATTCAGAAGTCCAAGTTCAAATGCCAGCTCTGTGAAAAATCTTGATTAATATACTGTCTGGTCTTATATTCTCTTTTACTTGACCACTACCTACTAGTATCTAAATCCTGACATAAGCCACAATTAATAAACAGATAATAGTAAACTAATAACTTATCTTCTCTAAAGACACTCATGTCTTGCCCACGAAGATAAGTCTATGGGCTGTTACTCACTACACTTTTTCCTCCTAAAACTACTGCTTTAGAGATTGTCTACAACCTGATGAAATGAACAAAAATTAAATCAAATAATCTCAGAATACAAGATGTTGCTGGAAGTATATTGCATTATTCAAACTGGGAAAATCTTTGGTATTTTAATAAAGAAATTAAAAAATAAGTTTACTTCATTAAAACATACTTTCTTGCTGCAAGACATGTACCCAAAATATGGAGTATTAAGTTCTTAAAGTAGTTGAAATGTTACCAAAATCAAGATCTTGTATTTAATGAAAAAGATGCTATAATCACTGTGACCTCATATTTTATAAGTTTTACTACATCTCCTTAATGTCTGAAGAGGCCATTAAGAAGACTTTAAACCCACTTCTGAAACAAAGGGTACATGGCCTTTTTTTTTTCTTTTATACAAAGTACTTGTGCTTCTCTGAACAAATTGGATCAAATTTGCAAAGCTAGAAAATGGCAACTTTCATACTTGATACACAATCTGAAAATAAAGCATGTCCCTCTGCTCAAAATACAAACAAGGATACCTCCCCAAATAAGCAAAAAAAAATTATTAAAGACAAGGAAGCAATGGCTTTTATCTCTGTGAATATATACCCAGCCTTATTTTCTTCACAGTCTCACCAGTCTAAATATTTTCAACCTACATTGGATCTATCACCTATGTTCATAACAAGCCTTTCTGAAACCCGTATCAAGGTGATGCTTAACATTTGATGGTTAAAAAAAAAAAAAAAAAAAGGAAAGTTGGGTTTGGATCAAGGTTTGTGTGCATTGATTTGCTGAAATCAAAATAGATATTTGAGCAGGAGCATGTTGCTCAAATATGAAGCATATTTCATATTAAGACAAGTATGTCAGATATTGGCAAGCAGATATTTTCTACAACATCTCAAATAAAAATTGGCTTAAGCGATGATTGAGATCCTGGACTTTGAAAGGGCAATAACTGTCCTTTTCACTTTTACATGAGAGTAATTTTTTCTTCAAGGTTTTCAACAGCAGCTACAAGTAGTTGTGTGATACAATAAATTTATCAAATGAAGACACAGGCTTTTTACTTGAAGTGAGGGATGACTAATGATGTGAGTACCTAACTTAAGGACTTTAAAAAAATGCTAATGAAAATCTGTCTTCAGCAAAAGCTGAAGAATCTGTACGTGACATACCGATTTTAAGTAGGTCACTAAAAAGGCCCATTTCCATTATCTAAAATTTCTTTTATCAAAAGCAGCCAGGGTTCCCTATCTACTTTCAAAATGAAAGCACTAATAGATTTATTAGAAGCACATCATGTCACAAGACAGAACTATTACTTTTCTGAAATGAAGATTAGCCAAATCACATCTTGGATGCACAACCCAGGACACAGCAGTTTACAATTCTATATTCACTTTTTTTTTTTTTTACAGAATGTTTCATTCATTTAAACTTCACAGCCACAATATTAGTTATCTCTTGGAAAAGTGAATACAGTTTACATTTATAAAAAGCAGAAAGTTCAGAGTTATTAAAACTAAAAACAGTGAGCAGAATATCACAGGAAATTTCTGTTAAATCACTTCCAGAAGCGTAGATGTTGAATTTGGTATAAATTATACCTTTCTCTTCAAATAGATTCTACAAAACTTATCAGAAAAAAAACAATTCTGAAAACCTCACAGTGGTTAGAAGGAACTAATAAAAACTTCCAGATAAATTACTTGAAATCTGACACACGAGGTTCAAATCTCACAACCTTAGCCAAAATTCATCAGCTTCCCCAGGCAGACTGGATAATGCTTCCTTAAATCCTGCTTATGCAGTATCAAAAATATTCTAAGGGCACTGAGCCCTCTCCAAGTAATTCTATAATCAGGGTGAGATTAATTCTGTCTCATAAAACTGTAACGTTAGGAATGGGAAGGTAATCCCAATTCATCAGGATTTATAGCATTTGCAGTTATGAAGTATAAAGACAATTCCATTACATTTTTATTATATTGTTTATCTTTGGTCTACCAGTGGACTGCATCACTGTGCATGATGATATTAAAATCAGTATTTAAATAAATCATTATTTGAATTGGCCTTTCCTTAAAAAGTAATTGAGCTTTTCAAAAAGCCAACATTAAATGGTTACCACACATGATAAAGCTTTACTAAACAAGGTGGTATAAGAAAATTGTAATAAAAAATGAAATATGTTCCTTGGTTCAGAAAGAAATAGCAAAGTTATTACCAGCTTACCTAGGAACAAAAGCTGATTTGTGCATAGCCACTGACCATAAAAGAATGAGAAATTAGTCTTTGAACACAGAAAAGAACCCTCCTTTTCTTCACATCAGATGCCAGCACACAAATCCAGCCCACCCCACAAAAAAGAGGAGCTGCAATTACATGAAGAATTTCTGCATACTTCCCAGCTGGTGTAAGACTAGTGCAGGCAAAGTCCTTGGGGAACTTAGCTACTAAAATCCCTGCACAGACAGCAGTTTTTCAAAACTTCAATTTGATGCAACTTGAATAGACTTTCATGGAGGCAGCAAGAGGCCTACTGTTGACAGAAGGGCATTGCTACTTGTCAAATGCTTCATCCCCATTTCAAGGCTCAGTAACACCAGAGCTTTTCAGAGACTAAGAGGCCAGAACATTTTTTCCTAATTTCATTTTCAACAGTGGATCAGCTGTTTTGTATGAGAGCTTTCCAGAAGTATTCCACTAAAGCATTCGTCTATCCATCTTTTCATTAAGTCAACAGGTTAACATTTGGTAAAATTACAAAAATTGGAAGCCATCTAACAAACATGAGTTATTTGGTAACCTTAATATGTAGCATTGCTAGTTTCACCTATGAAAAAGCTGGGTATCACTTCAGAATAGCTTACTTGGACTATGGAAGCCAGCTTTGGAATCAACAATTACTCTCAACAAAAAGTTTCTGCCTTGAAAGTGTCCCAAGCCAGGTAAATTTCCCCCCTCCCCCAACAAATGATGATTTAAAACAAATAATTATATAAAGTGACATAGACTCAATCAAAGAGAAGCAACTATATAAATGAGTGTTAACACTACTTAGAAATTTAAAAAGACTGCAAGAATAATAGTTTTCAACTGTTCGCACCAAGATATGCAGTGGTCACAATTTTTTTTTTCCAAATAATGACATATGCAACATTTTAACTACTGAGAGAGCAACCACTATTAATTTTGCTCTTTTACAAAACTAGTTTGTTTAAGAACTACTGTTTTACAATAGAAAGGATGTGTTTGGGAAGCAAAATTATAATTGCAAAGTTCACAACAGCTGAACTTCAGTCTAATCCTCTGTACTGACTTGAATGCTTATTATGTCTATAAAACCTTACCTAGGCTTGCTGTGAGGCATTCCAGATCTGCTAAAAACCCAGGTATTTGTTGGAGCTGATCCTGTAGTTCCACCAGACTGTTCCTTTTCTTCTCCCAATGTGCAGAAAGCATCACAACTTCACTATCCACCAGCTGAAACAAACAGGTTCTTTACTTTACTTGCAAATGTAGGTACCTATTTATGAGCATCTTAACTAATTTCTTAGAATTAATGCATCTGCAAGCATAAGGTCAGCATAGCAAGGCTATAGCACTGCCACTTGTGTACTTCTCATACAACATGCACAAGAAAGCCTCTGTAGTATGAAGTATTTATATCAAAATGCATTGATCAAAACAAGATAAAAAGTTATTTCTTGATATACTAATCAATGCAGGAAATATTTTACAGATTTTGTTAATTGTAAATAACATGCATCTGGAATTTTGACAGCAGTGTTGCAGTGGTACACAATAACAACATTGCAGTGCTGCAATGTTAGGCTTATTTATATCAGTAACAATTTAATGTTGCTAGTCATACCAATTTAATTTTAACAGCAAAACTGGAAACTCTGCATATTCAAAATAATTTAGAAAATGAAATAAAAGGAGTGACACTTAAAAAAAATTGCCTTTATAACAGTCCTGCTCTTCTGCTCTTGTGATAACCTTAACTGCAGTAGTTGCAAGTCTTTAAGAACACACTTCTACATTAGCCAATTTTTGTTGTTTGATTCTTCCTAAGTTTTATTATACAATAGTATAATGAGAAGAGGACACAGTGCTTAAATGTTTTATTTGTATTGGTCAGAGTCTATGAAAAACAGCAAGATCAAGAAATCTTAGGTAACAAATGTTTCCCTTATATATGATACTTGAGATGACTCAATTATAGTTTCCCTGCTCTGAAGTTCTATTACCCATTCTCCTCTTGCACACAACTGCAGCCCATGGCTGTATCTGCATTCTGAATCCCTCAGTTTTGTAGAATTTAGTTGCAAAAACTGAAAAAGTCTGAGCAACTGGCAAAGGAAGTTCTCAAAGATTTACAATTCTACCCACTTCAGACAGATTCTTTTAGAAGAACGACAACTTCTCCCATTTCCAAATTCCTCCAGCTACCTATCCCTGTCAAAAAGCCACCCTGTTTTACCAGACAAGATTTGAAAACTTATTCCAAAGCCCAGTGAGTAATGAAACACTTCAGAAGATGAACATCCTTATTTAAATAAAGCCAAGTCTATTTTCAAGAATGAGATATGGGATTTATATCAGTTAAATAGTAAAGCACACCAAAAAAAATACACCATGAGATGAGGGCAAACATCAGAAAAACATTTCAGCCCAGAGATAACTGAATGCAGCTAAAATTACAATAATCTAAAAGCAGTATTTTCAGGACAAATTTGTAGATGGAAGTGGTAGCTAGCACCTATAATTTAACATGGTAAGACTGCAGGCAGGGATTAAATTTTCACTTTCCTTTCTCCAGTCAACATTTATAAATCAGACAGCACAACCAGTTTATCTGCTACTGGCCAGTACCAGAAATAGGACACTGGACAAGTGGGCCTTTACATCTGATATAGTATAGTCAATCTTGTGTGCTGACACAATTCTTATTTTATTGAATGCTGTATTTTCTACTTTTATATAAAAGAAACAATAAACCACAAGCAATACATATTTTGGATTCTCCCAAAAGTAAATATCTGAATTTCATGGAAAATTTCAAAGTCTTTTTGGAAGTTTTTCATTCTAATTTTCCCAAGCAGTCATAATATGCAAGATTAAGATTACATTGGTCTTATATATATGAAACCTCACATTGTTTTCAGAACTACAATTTTTAAAGCAAACTATTGCAAGTATTACAAAATTGTAAGCAAGTCATTTAAGAGATCTAAAATGCACAAAGCTGGCAGAGAAAAATTCATCTCTAAACACTGAAGATTTTCACCGTAATGCATGGAAAAGGTGGGCCATACTATTACGCAAGAGAAAGAAGAACATAAAATAATCTTTCTTACCCTAAATGCACCTCTTCAAAATACATTAAGCAGTGAGGTTTTTTTATCCATTGGAAAAAAGATACAGAGGAGACCTCTAAGGAAACCAGAAGAGTCAGGGAGGATGCAGCCAGCCAAAGTGGAGGTTTCAGCCAGGACAGAGAACCCCACAGCTTAGTCCTGGTCTGCCCCTTAAACAGGGTTTGAAATGGAAAGTTTGGTGCGGACCTCCAAAAAAGCAGAGCGATGCATTGGTAGCACTTACTGGAAGTTTTCTTTCCCTTCATTCCAGAAATAAACCACACAACTCGTCACTTTACTTCCAGGACAGGAAAACTGAACAAAATTAGGAGAAAGCACAGACACTTCCTCAATCTTTTCAGCCAGACAAGTCAAACCTTGCCGTTTCCTGTCCGCTAGGAGAGGGCAGCAAACAGTGTCAGGCAACAGCCCTACCCTGATACTAACCCACCAACGTGCCCCAACCCCAAATATATTCTATACTTTCCCAGCCCCCTCCAGTGCTTTTAAAGAGCTAGAGCAGTAACATGCAACATCATTTTGGCAATTGTTTACATTGAATCATATTATTTAATGTTTACATTATTGTTTGCATTGCCATTTATTGTCAATGTTAAGATGTCTTAAACAAATGTCTCAAAATAATATTCCCAGCTAATTTAAAATCTTTCAAATAATGGCAGAAGAGTACAAAAACTGACCACCTGAACTTCTGGATATGTCTTATTTTTACTGTCACCTTCCTGTCACACTCAAAGTCATACTTCTCAATATCCTTCTATACCTAACATATCCCACAGAAAAACAGTAAGCTCTTAAAATTAATATTTTTTGCTTAAGTGCAAGTAGTGATTGCAATTATCTAAAAAAGGACAGAAGATGAGAAATTCTAGGTGTCAATATATCAGTTGAAAAGTACTTTAAAAGCACTAGGAAATTCTCACACTCAATGTTTGTTATAGTAATTGAAATATCAGAAAGTAAACAGGAGAATGAACTTCAGATAATTCTTGTTAGATGATACCTTGTTAGAAACATGCTCACAGAGAATGTCTATTTTTACAATATCTATATTTAATACTTTAGGAATATTAATTGTAGGCTGAGTACCATCAAATCTGGAAGAGATGTGAGAAACAAGAGGAACTGGACATTCTGACACATTCCATCAGCTGCCTGTCAAACACCATCTTAAAACCACAGTAAAAAAACAATGCAACTTGGCATTTTTCCCAAGTAGCAATACGGAGCATTACTTTTTCATTATACTGGTTGTACTGGAACCAGCTGGGATGGAGTTAACTTTCTTCATAGCAGTCCATATGGTGCTGTGTCTTGGATTTCTGACCAAAACAGTGTTGATAACACACCAATGTTTTGGATACTGCTGAACAATGTATTTGTACAGTGTCAACGCTTTCTCTCTTCCCCACTCATCCCCGCTCCTCCTGCGATGAGTAGGCTAGAGGTGGGCAAGATGTTGGGTGGGGACATAGCCAGAACAGTTGACCATTGGCCAAATGGATATTTCATACCATATAACATCATAGCCAACAATAAAAAAATAAGGGTTTGGTCTTCCAAGGTAACTAATGCTCTGAGACTGGCTGTGCATTGGTTTGCTTGTGCGAGGTTGTGAGTGACTGGTTTTGCACCACTTGTTTTTCCTCTGTCCTTCAATTATTTAATTGTCTTTACCTTGAACCATGAGTTTTCTCATTTTTGTTCTTCCTGTTCTCTCCTGTCCCACTGGTGAGGGACAAGGCTGTGTGGGTGCTTACCTAGTGGCCAGGGTAAACCCAGTGCACTGGTACTAAAAATTTTAGTTTAAATTATTTAGATATTTTAAAATATTTCAAGTGTGGCATTGTTATTTCTTCTTACCTCTCCAGCTTTTGCACAATCTTTGGCTCCTTTGTGAAGGGCAGCCCAAGCATCTTCATATCTGAAGAGAAGACAGACAAATGACTATTTTTACTGTGTTCCCCTTACAAAGGAAGAGGATTTCATGGATGCCACTGTGCTTACATTTACAGGGACTACCAGAAATAACAGTTTAAAAAGCTGTGTGGTTGTCTTGGTAGAACAGCAAATACCAGAAAGAAATATACAGTAAGAAATAATTTCTTTCAAAGAAAAAGTGAATCATGTTTTTTAAATTGCTAGCTTACATTAAGAGCTAAATGGACCCAGCAATATTTATAAGACTACATGTAAAAGCCTTAAGCACTACTTGGAACCCAATTTCACTAAGAAAATGAAAAAAATGACCAAGATTATAATCACAACTCCACTCCCCTCAAAAAGGAGAATACATTTTTTTTAAAGATAAAAATACAAAGGAAATTTATAATGTAAATAGCATCTGTTACTCAGAAAAAAAATGTGATTAAATACACACGGAATACACTTTCTTTTCATGGCAATAAAAGGCATACTGTCTCTATTATAACAGAATGAAACCATATCAAATATGCAAAAGTTATAAAACATCAAATTAAAACCACAGGCTGGGCCTCAGTGCTGGTCTCCTTCATCCCCGTGCATTAGACCCTGAACCAAAGTCATTTTTCAAATGTTGCTTTTCCTCCAGAACTTCTGTTTCATTAACATGACAACATTCAAGGATTGGGCAAGCTTTAAACATATTTATAATTTGGTAACCACCCCCACTCTACTCACTGTAGAGCGTCCAAAAAACCTATATTAGTAACACCTTCATTTTCTTCTCATTTTCTTAACTTAATAAATTTATTTCTGAAATTACAGCAAGCAGACACTAACAAAGAAATGGAAGGTCATACCTGCTCAGTAATTCCAGTCCAGCAGAAAACTCTGGCAAACACTGAACAGTTCTATAAAACAAACGGTAAATATACAAATGTTGTTAATGAATAGAAGGCTGTTATAAAATATGTGTGCAGACATCTGCACTTGACAGATATGCTAAGCACAGAAACATTCCCTACTGTTCGCTTTCACAAATATTTTGTCAATTCTGGTTCAAAATGCATTACACAGTGTATCTTACAAAGAATATTCCAAAGCTAGGATTTTTTTCACTTGTTATTTTATGGTAGCCTATTCTCACCTCTTTTTGACTATGTTCGTTAGAAACAACTTTTATGAGATAATTTCTTAGTACAGTTAACAAACACACAGGATGAACATTCTTTTAACTTAAAACGGGACCGAAACATTCTGAAAATAAGACTACTACACAAGTTCTTTAAGTCTCTTGATAAAGATATTGCACTTAATGTATTCTACATTAAAAATAAATACTAAGCTGAAGAACTTTTGCCAGTTTAATGCTCTAATGATCTCCTATTGAATGCATACATTTTCATTAATAACGTCTTGAAATATAAAGGCAACTTATCATAAGAAAATTACCAATGCAGCACTTTTAAGGATGTATTATGTGAAGATCTTGATGTCACCCAAGATTCGTCTCTTGGAAGATTACCAGAATAGACTGTTTTGCACCGTCATCCAAACAATTTGAATGGAAAAAAACCAAATACCATAACTGAGACTTTTTTTTTTTTCCTTAAACCAAGGGAAAAGTAATAGAATCAGTGAGGTGGGAAGGGACCTCAGGCTGTCTCTAGTGCAACCTCCTGTTCAAAGCCGGCCTAGCTATAGGATCAGACCAGTTTGCTCAGGGGTCTGTCCAGCTGCAACTTGAAAACCTTGGAGAACAGAAACTTCACAGGCTCTGTGAGCAACCTGTTCTACTGCTTGATTGTCCTCATGCAGAAAAAGCTTTTCCTTATAGCCTTTTCCTGTCAGAACCTCTCTTGTTTCAACTTATGCCTATTGCTTTTCATGTTTGCACCACGTATCGCTATCAAGAGTCTGGTTCCACCTCCTTGATAATCTCCTCATAGGTAATGATGGGTTGCTGTTAGGTCTCCCCAAAGCCATCTATTCTCCAGGCTGAACAAGCCTCAGTCTCAGCCCTTCCTCATATACAGAGTTCCAACCCCAACCATCTTGGTAGCCCTCCACTGTCCACTGCTCCAGGCTGTCAATGTCTTTCTTACATCAGGGAGCCAAAACAGCAGCTAGATGTGGTCTAAGGAGTACTGAGTGTGGGGGATAATCACCTCCCTCAATTCCACTGCCTGTGGTCCTGTTCATACAGCCCAGGAAGCTGTTGGCTTTCCCTGCTGCCAGGCATGTTGCTGGCTCACATTCAGCTTGCTGTCTCCCAAGACCCTCAGGATCTTTTCAGCAAAGCTGTTTCCTGGCTAGTCAGTCAGCACCAATCTGTATTGTTGCAGGGGATACTTCCTTCCCAAGGAGAGACTTTGGATCTGTACCTCTTGAATTTCATGAACTACCCCTTGGCCCATATGATCCTATGGACTTTTATGGGTTGAGTTCCCCAAATTGATCTTCATTCACTACTGATCAGTCTCTTCCTTTCACTAAGCAGAGAGGACTGGGAGACTTTGTTTGTGAGGACTGAAGCAACAAAGGCATTGCGTACCTCAACAACATCTACGTTTGCTGTCACTCAATCATCACCCCGTTTATCAGCAATACCACATTTTTTTTGTTCAGCCTTTTATTATCAATGCAGAGCTAGAATCTCTTCTTCTTGTCCTTGACATCTCTCGTAAGTGTCAATTCTAGGTGAGCTCTGGCTTTCCTGAGGGTATTCCTGAATGCTAAAGAAGTTATGAAGAGCACATCAAGAAATTATCCCTGACACGCTCCAGAACTCTTCTTGACTGCATCCTGCTGTGTTGTCCTCGCAGCAAATGTCAAGGAACTTAAAGGCCCCCACATAAACAGGGTTTTAGCAATACAGAGAATTCCTCAAGTTGTTTAGAGAAGACACCATTCAATCCCTGATCAGACGGTCAGTAACAAACTCCCATCACAACATCACCCTTACTGGCCTCTCCTCTGATCCTGACCTACAAGCTCTCAGCCAGCCTTACAATCAAGCTAAGCTCTATTTGTACCAGAACTTTATCAGCAAAGCAGAAGTCACCCTGGCATTCCCCTGTTTGTGATGATCCAATTGGTTCACCCAGTGCTTTTCTGAAAAAGTAATGGATATTTACAGTACATCAGATGAACCAAAATACTATGGACTGGAAACATATAAAGAAGGTAGTTGCCTAAAATAGTTTTAATCAAACCTTCACCCATTCTTAGTTTAGTTTCTGTGTCTTGTCAATACAACCATCCAAAACATCAAGCTTCAGAACTTAATACAGTATATTTCAGATGCCTTAGTTTTTTGTTCAAGGCTTGTTTAAAACTAATTTCTGCCTACACACCATGTTTTAGTAAGAACATGCTTTACACTAAAGCACATCTGAGCTTATTTGAACAAGCAACATTCACAGACGTCATTTACAGACCTTGAGTAGTCTTCCCCTATAGTTTACACAGGTTGAAAGAATGAACAATATACTAAAATGCAGAGGATAAAAAATCCGCCGCAATTCTTAAATCTTCTTGCAACAGAGATGAAAACAGATAATTGAAGTACTCCATTATACATATATTTTCCACAATATAAAGGCTCATATTTCTGTTCTTCCACTAAAAAAACTGAATAACAATTTTAGTACATGAGATTCACAGAGATTGTAAATAATTACATTGCAGTGTACTGCAACCTGAATCTTTTATAAAGTACTGCAAAGCACTGAATATTCACATAATTTAAATAGTCATTTGTAAATTGATTGATGGCCATCAGAAATTACTTAGGCCTATCAATCAAGGTTCTATTAAGCAAAGTATTTCCTCAACATCAGGGTGAAGCTTTCCTGTTATCAAAAGACTGTTCTATAAAATTACATGCAAATGTTTTTGTAACTGGCTTATATATATTACCCACTTTAAGATTTTTCTTTAACAAGAACATTCTAGATCAATGCTATACATTAAGGCATTCGGAAGTACCTCTGCCTGCTTTTTTTTGCTTCTCTTGATTTGTCGCCCAAAGTCTTCAACCTATAAATCAAAACACAAAACCATCAGACATTTCCAACACCAAAAACAGAGGACAACTTGTTTGAACACATAATGTGTTAATTCCAGTCTATTATAGTTAATTTTGCTTCAGCTTATTTCACAAATAAACCAAATTTCACTTAGTTTTGTGGAGACTGTCATAGGAAATTGTTTCCACCTACACTGCTTCTAAATTATGAGAGTTTTTTCTACAAGTGCATCAAGCAATTGGGTATGAAAAGTTTAATGGGAGCTATATATCCAAGTCATCTAGCTCTTGATACTGTTTCCTTAGCAGACAAGTATTAAAGATCTGCATAGAGATCATTCCCAATCCTGAAGAACACCCTTTACAAGAAGGAATATGTGCCAAGGAAAAGCATGACAGTCACACAGAAACATTTCCCAGTTGCCTTGAGTCTGCCAACACAAAACTAGTACGAGCACAACTTTTCTTCTGCCAACTATCAGAATCTCCAGCAGCATCACCACAGTGTGCTGCTACTGAGCATACTGGAGGCTTGTTTCACCTATGGCCAATTTCAAACAGACTGGTATCTTTTCTCCTAAAAACCAAAACAAACAAAACCCCAATCAACAATAAATGACCCTCACACACACCACACAACTCTTTTCCACTCTTTACTCTTTTTCAGCCAATCCTATTCAAGTTGGCATTGCAGAGTGAGAACCAAAACCTCCTACTATTCTCTGACCACCAAGATGATGGATGTCCTCAGCCTCTATGCCCTTTGGAGTCCCAGCTGTCCAGGACAGGGTTAGGAAGAAATAAAAGACACATCGACATAAACAAGATGGAAATGAGCTATGAGATATCCTCCAGACACGACACACATAGCAACAACCACAGCACACTGAGAAAGAACACCATTGCAGAAAGCTCTGCAATTTGCCCTTCTCCTCTGTCACGTTCCCCAGTATGCACCCCAGCCTGCAACAACAGTACTCCTCTGCGTACAGGGATAGAAGGAAACGTTGGGTCATAACTACCAGTTCTTTTACTAGAATATCCGCCAGGCAGCCAGAAGTAAAGGTTAAAGGATTTATCACTACACTACCCAATATTGGCTCCCTTTCAGTGCTCTCTGTACAAAGCAGAGGTACTGTGAGCCACACCACCCAAGCTGACAGAAGCACACAAATTACTGCCCTCACACAGACAAACATAGCTCACTGTTGTTGTTTGTGCTTGCAGGTAAGTGGGTCAAAATCTAGATACCTCATTCACAGGATACACAGAAGTAGACAGGAGACACAGCTAAGCAGGGGAAAGGAGAGCTCATTTCTTCGTGCACAGAAATGGCTAATAACCCTAACCTGCTCTTTCTGTAGATCACACAACCCCAGATGTAATCTTTTTCAGCTGTACACAAGCATTCCATTATTTCTTTGGAAGGGATATTGTTTCCTTAGAGGCTCTGGAAAAGCTTCTCCCCCTCAATGTTTCAAGAAATCCAACTGTTCCACTTTGCAAGTGTTCATGTGTAGTTAATAAGTTGGCCACAACTGGCCCAGCATTCTTGACACCAGAAATACTTTTTTAGGGTTTTGATCATTTTGAGCTAAAGTCCTAACAGTATAAAATAACATCTGTTACCACTTTGGTGAGGTAGGGAACAGGGTAATCCAAAGTGCTATGGCATTGCAGTTGCATTGCCTAGGAAGGGAAAAGGGGTAAAACAGGGCAAGTCATGTTCTGGCCTGAATCCATGGGGACACTACAAGAAAAAACCCTGATGCTCTCCACAGCCTCTGCTACTATGGCTCCAAGATACAGGTTCCAATGGCAACAAAAAATACATCCCAGATTAAAAAAAGAAACTTAAAGAAGGGACACTCCAAGAAGGGCACATTAATGGAGCTGCTAAAACACAAAGATGGAAATTATGAAATCTGAGACGGTTCTCAAAACAAAACATTGCAATACAAGGAAGAAGGTAAATTAGAGACTACGTGGAAACATTGACTCCACTGCAGCAATACATGGAGATACAAAGTTAAATGACCATAGGATCCAGCAGGTTATGACGTTTCTTTTGTTCTCTTTCGTCATGTGAAAAAAACCTTTTTCGAAAGAACCTTACACTGCACTGAGGCATCAAACCCTGTGAGCAGTTCTAAAAATAACTGCAAAACAGAAAGACAGACAGCAATAAAGCAATGCTTTAGTCTGTATTCTTAAGACATTTTAATATTCAATTACTGTTTATTGAGACAGATAACATGTAAGCAATTTATCTGGTTGATTGGTAGCTTATTCTATCAGTTTCTCTGGACCATCATATACTGGTGCAAATGAGCCATTATAAAGTAGGTAAGTTTCTGGAGTACATAGACATCTGTCACTACATATAAGTATTTACCATAGGGGTATTATAAGGCAGCCTCAACATGGCCAAAGACCACGCAGTTTTTAGAAGTAATTGATTACAACACAATACTCTCCCGTGGCTCACTATCAGCCAACAGTTTTGCAAAACAGACATGACCTTGTTCTCTGGCCATCCACTGACTTTCCAGCAACGCTTGTTTGGACCACCTGCTTGTACTAAGAACAGCATTGACATAAGGCCTATCCAAAGAAGCCTCGTGAGGCAACGTAGGAAGAATATCTTTCTACTTTTTCATGTAAGCAAGGGGCTGCTCCTTCCGTGCTTCTTTCCCCCAAGTGACAGTAACTCATCTTCCAAGGGAAGAAAAGCTTTTCATACGCCGAACAGGGTACAAGGATGCTCTTTACACAAGAGCGTTAATCTATAAAACCCTGAAGGTCAGTTACTTCATAAAAAATTCAAGGGCGTTAATTGAGCCCGTTCACATCTCCCTCGTTCTCTCACAACAGCAGTCTCTCTTTCTCTCCCTTGACCGCAGCCTCCTCCCGAACACCACGGCACCTCCTCCCCTCGCCTGCCGACCGCAGCTGCCGGGACTCGCTAGCCGCCCGCCATGAGCCGCCCAACCCAGGCGGGAAGAGCGTGGCGGCGGGTGGGGACAGAGGAGTGGATTAAACCCAGGGGCCGCATTTCCAGCCTGTCCCGGCACCAAGTGGGACACCGCCACCGGCGGACAGCCGCGGTGAGAGGCAAAGGCCCCCAGCGGCGGTGCCGCCTCCGCAGTCTCCTCCTCTTCCTC
>VFFE01006985.1:0-61828 GCA_008921705.1 Burhinus oedicnemus | reverse complement strand
GCACCAGGCCGGGCCAGAGCTGCTACCCACCCGGCGGTGAGGTCCTGCTGGACGCTCAGCAGCCGCTCCCGCAGCGTCTCCAGCATCGTCCCGGCCTTCTCCGGCTGCGGAGGCCAGAGCCGGGCCGGAGGGGCGGTGCGCGGGGCGGGGCTTGGGCTGGGGGCGGGGCTCAGCGCCCGCCCGCCCCTCTCTCAGCCCACGGGCGGTGCCAGGCGCGGTGCGAGCCGGCGACGGTTAACCACCGCCCTCGCGCCCAGCGGAAGCCCCGCCTTCTCTCTTCCGGCGAGGGCCCCGCGCGAGGAGGGGGGCGGGCGGCGTAAGGGTGTTTAGTCGCCTCAGAAAGCAAGGGGCGCCGCGGGGCTGCTGAGGAGAGTTGTGTCCCTTCATTTGCGCTCACGGGTCGCGAGTAACGCTGGGTAGAATCGCGTTTAAAGCCTGGGCCGTTTCAAAGATAGATTTTTTTGAGACGCGTTTGGATCCCTGAAGTTGCAACTAGAAGCTTTTTAAAAACGGCAGTAAGCTCCTTGGCTGGTTGGGACCCTCGCCTTAACGGTTTCGGCATCAGTGGAAGTGGCGTAGGAGTGAACTCAGGGAATCTGTCTTTACAACAAAATCTTAGAAGTATGGAAAGCAAAAGTACTGGGTCTCCCCGGGATTGCGGGGTTCTGGGAGTAGGGGTAGATGATTAACGTTTCAAAGTCCTTGCAGAGCAGGTAGTTGAACTGTAAGTTTGTCTGTGTGGCCCACTGCTGTTTTCTTTGGAGACTACTGGGTGTGGATAGATATTAGTGGTTCTTAAAAAGAATGACCAAAAAAAAAAAAAAGGGCTGTTAGTTATTACAAATAGTAAATAATGCAGTAAAAAGTTTTAGTTAAGCTTCTCTACTATCTGTTCAAATAATACCTGTTATGAGTCGTTGAACCAACTTTGAGATAGTTTAGTGGAATCAGACCTTTTCAGAACAATTGGCTGGTCTTTCTGGATGACTGTATTTACAGTCACAGTAATAGGCATACTATCTCCCACCCTGTGTGTTTTCAGTTAATATTTGAGAAACATGGACCTAGGATTTAGATGAATATGGGAAATCTTAAATTTCCATTTAATTGAGACTTCAATTTTTAAACAAAGCAGCTGAGATTTCAAAGTTAAAACATTTTATTTGTTAACCAATTCAATTCTGTTTAAAATTCCCAAAAAATTAGGTGGAGAGCAGTGAAATAATTTGTTACAAGGAGCATGTATGCAGAGGGGTGTGTCATTCAATCCTGCAGAAGTATACTCAGAGTGGTTTGAGAGACATCCAATCAACTGGAAAATTTACACCATAATGCCATTCATTCTCTGATTGTGTACTTTTACAAGAATGTGGAACCTGTAGATCGTTTCTGATGTGGCTTATTGAAAACCAGTATTATTCTGTGGTCTTAATACAAGAGCTAAATGCCTGCTAAAAGAAAAATGATTAGGTTGATCATTCCAAGCATTGAAATTGATGTAGCTCACCTCGTCTTGAGGTCAGAAAGACTGTTTTTATGGCAGACTGTATATGAAGTTCTGTAAAAGAGCATATGATGTTTAGACAGTATTTTTCTCTTGCTTGGCTTAACAACAATACCTGAAAGTAGAGACTTTCCACTTCCCTGGATAGTTAGCTCTCCAGACTAAGAGGGGAAGGACTTGAATCGACAAGTTTTTTCTGATGTATTCACAGACATGCATTACAAAGACTGACAAAAGCTGTGCAATCTGGCCTTAGGTAATATATATGTTATGTGAATTAAAGTTTTCAGAAAACAAGACAGGGGTTTTAACCTTTAGTTTTCACCTCTTCTTTGAGAAGACGTATGAATTTTTTATGTGTTACATATTTTCAATTTTCTTGTGGATGTCTTTGTCAGCGGTGGCTATAACAATTCACAGTGAGTAAACACTTAGACTTCATTGCTTCTTTTGCAGTCAAAAAGAAACTATTCAAAGACTGCTGTCTTGCACATCATTGTCATCTCTGTGTAGAATTTGGGAAAAGAAATGTGTTGAGATAGTGCTAACAGTCACAGTAATCCTAGAAATACAGGAGTGGAAGAGACTTCTAAAAGCACCTGCTATGTTCAAGGGCCGTGGTGAATTACAAATACACTATGTAGAGTTTTGCTTAACTGGTTCTTAGGAACTTCAAAGGAAGGTGATTCTGCAAGCTCCTTAAGTTATCAACTGACATGTTTAGCATGATCTTTTTTGTTTCTAGACTGAATAAGCCTGGTTCCTTTTTTTTTTTTTAAACTTGTAGTCACTTTCCAAACTTCTTATTCTTTTTGATCTTATCTGGACGTTCCACAGTTTGTCCGGAAAATGCATCACTGAAGCTGAATTACATGGCTTCATTTTGAGCCCTACACAAGTTACATACTTATACTAATTAATTAATATTCATGTACAATAGCAATTGATTTAACAAACAGCATTTATGTGGCATGACAACTGTTAATCTGCTTGAGCCAACAGAGATTATTACTTTTTCAGACAGCAAGGCAAGCTTCAGAGACTGAAACAGATCCTTCAGGTGTTAATTCAACACCGTGCCACCTAAAATTCTGTCAGGGGCTTTGGACCAAGTTTTCTAGAGATAGAATTAATGCTAAATACCTTTTTAATATTAATGACCTGTTGTGCTCATTTAGTAATTAAGTAGTTCATAGCTGGTTATCTGATACTAATTATGACCTGAATTTGAGCCAGGACTTACTAGTTTATTCTTCTGCTTCTCTGATACTAGCACAGGTAAAATCTTGTGCAAGTATTCTATAAGTGGCTATACTGGTCTCTACAAGAAAAGTATAAGCTTTCTGTGCTTTGCACATCTGTTAAGAACAGTGATATAAATTGGTAGCAATAAATATTTAAAACAAAAAGCACAGAAATGTATTTGACTGGATAACCCTAGTGGCAGACGAAGATTTCTCTAGTTTTCTAGATGCCCTTAGAGGCATAAGTTAGGCTACGTTTCGGTGACAGCTTAAGCAGAGCAAAGTCATCCCTAGTCCTGCCTTTGCATGATTCTACCTTGACCTAGGCTTTAGTGACCCCGATTTAGGTTGACTTTGCATTAAGACTGCTCTGAGGGAGTGATACTGCAAAGAGACTAGACTCGTCCTCATTAAGCTCTGCGGGGAAAGATGAGTTGAAATACTCCCCCGTTTTGCTCATCTGATGTGAAATTTAGTTTGTTTAGGTGTCTAACTCGTCTATGTTTTGATCTCAGGTTTTGAGTGCAGTTAGCTTGATAGCCTCCAATATGACATTTCCAAACTGATGAGAAACAGCAAACAAAACTTTCAGCCCTTTAAAATTTGTCAGGTTTGTGGAAGTAATTTTGTCCCCTTCTCCTCAGTCTTGCTGTTAGAAACTGTTTTGACCTTCATATAATTTTTGAATGCTTGAAGTGGAAGTGCTATATCAGGCCTCCTTTAACTTAGAAGATATACCAAAGTCCAGCGGAACTGAATTCTGCTTTCATTAAATGTTTTTACTCTCATTCTTCGTCCAGTTTTCAATTTCTTTCAAAATAATGCAAGTGCTGCAAAATAACACGCAACATCCATTCAGTTAAAGCAGGGAGCAAAGCTCAGATTTTCTGCGTCACAACAAAGTACCAGCTCCTCTGCTTCTTTTTCAGAAATACGTTGTGAATTTGAATCCACTTTCTACTTCCCACATCAAAAGCTTGTAGTGATGTTTTGCATGCAATTGTAAATGGTTTAAGGTGTTGGGCACGGGCACTGCTGGAAACCAGCACTCCTACAACAAAGCTCAAGCAGGGACTGAAGGCCTGGGTCTAAGCTTAGGAGGGGTTCCTGGGCCCATAGACAGTGTGTATGGAAGCCACAGGTGAGGTTAGTCAGGGCCATTAAGTGCCCTCAGGGCCCTGACACAAGGCAAGGGAAGTTTACAGAAGTGTTGATCAATGGGGCTCCCTAGAAACAACTTGTGTCAGATGATACGGTACTTGCTTTGACCTTCTTATGTCATTATCACATGTGCAGTGGGATAGGTGAGGAGAATTAAAAAGATGGGAGGGATGGCTTACGATTAAACCATAAGCGTGGTTTAACAATCTGTCTTTATTTTTAGATTTTGGGTGCAAATTTCTTGGGTTTTTTATTTTTAAAGGTCTGTAGAATATGATTAAAAATTGACTAGTGGACAATATAGCTCTTGGACTCTATACATAGTTTATTTTTCTAGCTAGTTCTGTACTGATATAAAGCTTAAACGTTGTTAGAAACACCTGAGATAAGCTTTAATTCTAAAACTCCACTAC
Source organism: Burhinus oedicnemus (assembly GCA_008921705.1). Classification (NCBI taxonomy): domain Eukaryota; kingdom Metazoa; phylum Chordata; class Aves; order Charadriiformes; family Burhinidae; genus Burhinus; species Burhinus oedicnemus. The sequence continues at coordinate 57,506 of VFFE01006985.1, read as the reverse complement.
TACCATTTTAGTTGATAAAACCTAAAATAAAAGTATGTATTAAGGTCTGATTCAGCATTTCTTGCAGGAATTCCACTGCATGCTGAAAAGAAAGGTTGGTATCTATCAGAGTTTTATGTCCCCAAAGCTTCAGCAGGGTCACGTGACATAAGTGGAAACTAGATTTGAGCATTACATCATAAGAACTGTCTGTCATAGTCTCAATTATCCTGAGGCCTCTGCCATTTCCAGCAGCTTCTAAGAGCTCCCTTTTCCAAATTAATCTTTTTAGCTTCCTAATAAGAGTTAATTTCTGCTCTTACCTGTACTAACTCTTGGGGCTTTAGCGATATACTGAAGTCTCTGCAGCTGACACAAAGCTTTTATGAATACACAATATCTTTTTATCCCTATAAAGCAAGTTGGTTTTGGTTGGTTTTGCTTGGTTTTGGGTTTTTTTGTTGTTATTTTTCCTGGAAACTAGCACAAGAAGATATGGACAGTAATCATTGCCAATCCTAGTGAGAACTGGAAGAATAATTTCTGTCCCACAAGTAAAAATATTCTTCCTTCAGTTTACACAAGAATAAGTAAGGGACTTAATCTCCAGGTTAATATAGCTTCAAAGACTTATTTTAGATGTTAACTTTTTAATGGACCACCTTTCTGACAGCATGAAAGAAAGATGTTTATATTTCTATATTTAATTTTTTTCTATGGAAAATCTGAAGATTTGCTTAGTCCAAACTAAAAGTTTGTATCTGAAGTACCCTGCACTAAGATAATAATTAAAAAAATAGAACGGAGCTGGAATTGATGAGCCCAGATAGAATCATAGAATGGTTAGAGTTGGAAGGGACCTTAAAGATCATCTAGTTCCAACCCCCCTGCCATGGCCAGGGAGGCCTTCCGCTAGACCAGATTGCTCAAAGCCCCAACCAGCCTGGCCTTGAACACTTCCAGGGATGGGACATCCACAACTTCTCTGGGCAACTTGTTCCAGTGTCTCACTGCCCTCACAGTAAATAATTTCTTCCTAATATCTAATCTAAATCTGCCCTCTTTCAGTTTAAAACCATTATCCCTTGCCCTATCACTACACTCCCTGATAGAGTCCCTGTCCACCTTTTCTGTAGGCCCCCTTCAAGTACTGAAAGACTGCTATAAGGTCTCCCCAGAACCTTCTCCTCTCCAGGCTGAACAACCCCAGCTCTCGCAGCCTGTATTCATAGGAGGTGTGTGCCAACAGGACCGTAGGTGGGTCCGTAAATAGGTGTGTTGTAAATGAGACTTAAGTGGAGTACAAAGTAATCAAAGCATATGTTACTTAAGTTTCCCTGTTTCTATGAAAGAGACTTTGGAGGGGAGACAGATCATAGTGGCAAAGATAAGTAATGGTGAAATTCCCTGGTCGCAATTTCCCACTCTCCTTACATTGTATCAGGTGATTGAACACGTGATGATTGCTACTTTTTTGATCTGTAGAGAAAAATTGGGGGTGGCGGGAATTGGTGGCTTAGCAGAGTTAGGAAGCTAAGCAGATCCCTTCTGCAGGGTCGTAATTGCTAAATCTGATACTGGGAAAGGGACAGGAGTGCATACCTGGGGACAGACATTTCCAGGGGCAGCCTGTAGTTATACCTGACTGGATGTAGTGGGAAAACATGTCCTGAAAGGAGTGACCATCTCAACATGGCTGCTGTTCCTCTTCTTTTCTGAAACGTACCCGGATTCAGTGTGATGACTTTGTATTTTCTTAATCTTCCTTTGTGGCTGTGTTCAGTCACAGAGAGGGGAATAATAATTTTGCTGTCACCACTGAAGGTGGCAGAGCTTGAAAACTACTTAGAGTACAGGACATGGGCTCCTGCTATCTTTCCTTTCCCCACATCCTTCATTCTGCCTTCACTTTATTCCTAGTCTTTTATCTCTGGGGTTTTTTTGTTTGTTTTTTTGTTTGTTTTTTTTTTTAATAGCCAGCCAAGACCATCCCTTCCTCAGTGCTGCAGTTGTCAGTGAGACAACCAAAGACAAAATGTTAAACCTGCTGCTGCTTGAAGCCTGTCAGGTGTGGTACTGTGTAATAAGATCACATGCTCTGGCTGTTTCTCCACCAGTGAGCTTGCAAATGAAAGCTGGGACTGAAACTGAATTTTTTACTTTTACTGAAGTTTTCTGTCTTTTTTATGTGTGTTTGCTAAGAAAGTATAATTGGAATAGATCAGCAATGGCTCCAGACTATTTCAACTCATTTTGCCTCTTTGCACATTAGTTGAATTGACCCTATCTCTGACGTTATCTAAAAGACCACAAAATAGGATTTTTTTCAGTCAAAATAACAACTAATAGGAAGGATACTTCAAAAAGGAGGACTTTACGTAAAATGTTATAATTTGGATTCTCTCAGTATCTTGAAACTTCTGTACAATTAAATTCTTTGAAGTTAATACAACAGCTTCCTAAAAAAAAGCGAGGTTCATATCTCCAGCTGCTGAATGTAGTTCAGATAGAGCGTGCAGATTTTGAGAAAGGGACAAAATATGTAGTGAATTAGCCAGTTCCACTAGAGGGCACAGCTGTGTATAGAAAAACAAAATAGAGATATGCTAGTATTCATTGCTGTGGAACTGCATGTGTGTTAAATGAGCAAAATATCACTGATAATGTATTAAGTACAATTCATGGCTTATTTCATCTCAGAAGGACACCTTAAAAACCACTACTGGTTTGAAGGCATCAGACTCGTAGTGGCCACCTGGTATTTGACATAGTCACAGTGTTGCTTTCCTAAGTTCCTTTCGCCTGATTAAGCAGGATGGAGAAATCTGTGTTACCCTGTTTCACTTGTATTTTTATGTACAATGGCAGATGATCTTTCAAAAAAAAGCAGAGACAAGAGCCTTGCGTCTCTGCCTTCTAGCAAAATACTAGGTTATGCTCTTTCCGATGACTCTCTTAACATTGTCACTACTGTTGAAATGATCTGAGGGGATGCACTTCGTAACAACTGATTTCAAAAGAAGCCATGCTGCTGTGTCTTTGGGAGGAGGATCCCATGGTCTTACAGGCAGCAGCTGCCTATATCAGGCAGGTTTAGCCTTAATTAGAAGACATACTTGTGTAGACTGTGTAGCTTGTATAACTAATTTGAGCCTGTTGACAAGGATATTAAAAAGATGTATTAAGTATGAATAAATGCTGTACAGTAATATTTGGAGCAGCATTAAGTAGTTATGTTGTGTCTGCATCTGCTTTTTTGTGTTGTTCTTGTGTGTAATTTTACTACAGTAGGCATTGTATCGTATGATTAGATGTTCCCCTAGGCTATAAAGCATAATTGGTTTGTTTAAGGAAAAAGTAATGTGTTTTCCTTGTCATTGCAGTGCCAGAAAATGCTGGTGTGACTGTAGCTACACTTATGGGGGGGGGGGCGCAGAGAGAACTTTAGCAAAGTGTATGTCTTTTGGAGGGGTTCCAGGAGGGACTCCCCTGGTATTTCTGTATGCTGTGTCAGCACTAGGAGGCTTTACTGGTGTCTCTGTGCTGGTGTAAGTGAAGCAACAGAAATGCTGTTTGCAGCGAAGGGACTGCAAAAATGCTAGGAAACTGCTGCGAGTGGATGAGATGTGTCATGAAGCACAAGGGGGGTTTAGTCAAATAAAATACACGTTTCCCCAGTGCTTACTGCTCTATTTCAGTTCTTCTGTATTACTTTCAATTTCCTATTAACGTGACCGATTTCTGTTCCCCTGGATGTCAGAAGCATGGTTTGAGGGAAGTGGAATGAGGCCCAGAGTGAGATTCTTGAAGGACAAGAATACTATGTGTCAGTTTTATTGATCAGAGGCAATTAGCTCAGCCAAACCCAATTAGGACACAGTTTTAGTTTTATACACACAGACATTAATCGCTCATTAGCCAAGTGAACTCTAAGGGGAATTACAACAGACTAACAGAATAAAATGGCTGTCCCTTTGCTGTTAATGGAGGAGTTTTCTAGATTTGTATTTGGTACTAAACTGCTAATTTAACTGACTTCCTCTTACATTAAATCAGCTTTTGTTTTTTGGATTTTTTTTTTTCCATTAACAAGATCTTAATCATCTGTTATTCTGGCCTTTCTGGTAACAAATATCATCCTGTGAGTGAATTTAATTGCTTTCTTTTTTTTTTAATTGTTAACTCCTCCCCTTGTTTGCTGCTCTTGCTTAAGGCAATTTTTGTTGAAGCCTTCTGGCTGACCGCCTAGTATTTGGCTAATAACTCTGTGCAATTGTCAACTTCATACTGTTTCAGCATTTGAAATGGAATTCTCTTTCCTGAGTTTATACGGGTCTGCTGTTTACTAGTCCATTATGCATAGAATCTAATCCACTTATGCTGTAAGGAGCTTGGAGACAGAGCTTTTTTTTATTGTCATGTTATGTTTTATTTATTGAGCATAATTCAGTTTGAATGAAATGAAATAGTCATAATGGTTCTTGTACTGTTGCAGAACTTTCTTATCACAGTGCATTTTGTCAGTTTGATTTATTTTATCTGTCTATTTACAGTTGTTGTGAAAACCCAGAGTTGCTTTACTAGCTACAGCACAAGTACCTCATTCTCCTGGAAAGTACTCCATATTTCAAATTACACAGTTTCAGGGTGGACCTGAGAATTACATAGGTGAGTTTTGATTTAAAGTGCTTGCTCTCTCCCAATTTTTTTGGTGGTTTGTTTTTTTTTTTTTTCTCCCCAGGTATACCTTTCATTTGCAAATTAGCTGTCATTGCTGGATATCAAGGTGCATTGCATAGGCAAATGTTGTTCATACGAAAAACACTGAGACAGAGAGGCCAAATTCTTGTATTTAGGTGCCTGTAGTTACAGAACTGGCTTTTGAGGTCATTAAAAGTGGGATGTGCCCATTCTGCCACATCTGAAAATAAGAGCACTTCATTGCCAAATTTAAGGCACTATGTCCGGTCATTCTGGCCTGTATATCCCAGTATGCAAAATGAAAAAAAATGTATTGGACCTGTTTGTTGGTGGTATACTGCTGTGAGATACAGTATCGGCTTCTGTAGGAAGTCTTAATGGTTTGGACTTTCCAGGAATCAGAGAGAGTGAGGTTAATGTTCACACCAAACCTCTGACATAGAATGCATGGGAGGCTTAAAGAGCCTTCAGCAAAATGTCTGTATTAAACTGAGACAGAGAAAATACTTTGCCTTTAGAGATGCATCTGAAACCTTGCCTTTTCCCAGTAGGAGAGATAAGCAGCATTTGTGGCAGAGTAAGGCTTGAAAATATTATTTTTGTTCTCAGAAGAGTTGTAAATGTTATTCATAAGCAGAAAACTTTCCCAGTACATACGCTTTTCTAAGATAGTCCCAGGCTTTCAGTTGCTTAAGGAATATCATACATCCTTTCTGCTGGGAAAGGACAATAAAAATAAACAAAGACATAAACCAAACCATTCCCTTACAACAAGGAATTTTACTTCTCTCAGAAATTATTTAAGTTCTTTCAGCGCAGCGTATCAAACATTGCTTCAATAATTCATGCGTTCAACTTTTAACCCCCCAATCTCACATGCATGTTATCCCTGTATATTATGTATGCTTATCCATGCCTAGTAGCCAAATATCCACTTGTTCTTATAGAGCGGTTCCATGCCCTTTTTGCAGCACGCCTCCAAAAATTGTGTGGTAAACTGAGAGTTTCAGCATGGTTTTATTGTTTAGATTCATTATGGACTCTGGTAGTGTGATGGGGAAATACAAGGACTATGAACTGCTCTCAGGTCTTCAAACTAGAAACTTGTTTCAGTCCAAAGATATGTATGCAAGGTCTGGCTTTAAAAGTCTAGCTTAGAGTCCCTTGCTCTTTGTTCTGTGAATCTCTGTTAGCTTCATAAAGTATCAAGTATTTACTTGTTTGCTTCAGTATATCCTGCAACCAGCAGCTTCAACTAGGAAATTATTTTTACTGAGTAAGCCATAAACAGACTTAAACACTGCTGCTTGTATTAGCACTATCCATGCATGGCAGTAATATTATGAATATTAGAATCATAGAATGGTTTAGGTTGGAAGGGACCTTAAAGATCATCTAGTTCCAACCCCCTTGCCATGGGCAAGGACACCTCCCACTAGACCAGGTTGCTCAAAGCCTCATCCAACCTGGCCTTGAACACTTCCAGGGATGGGCCCTCCACAGCTTCCCTGGGCAACCTGTTCCAGTGCCTCACCACCCTCGCAGTAAAGAATTTCTTCCTGAGATCTATGTTGCTCACATCTGCCTTGATGTTGCAAAGTCACCCTGTGTATTTAAACAGTATGCTGAATGGGAAGAAAATATATTTTATGAATATAATTTCATATGATGGGTCCTGGTGAACATCAAGTTGAACATGAGCCAGCAGTGTGCCCCTATGGCAAAGGAGGCTAACAGCATCCTGGGTTGCAGTATGAGGAGTGTTGCCAGCAGGTTGAAGGTGATCCTTCCCCTCTGCTCAGCAATGGTAAGGCCATACCTGGAGTACTGTGTCTGAGCTTCCCAGTACAAGAGAGAGATGGACACACAGGAGAGAGTGCAGTCAAGGGCCACAAAGATGATGAAAGGCCTGGAGCACCTCTCCTATGAGGAAAGGCTGAGAGAGCTGGGACTGTTTCACCTAGAGAAGAGAAGGTTCATGAGGAATCTTATCAACGCATATAAATATCTGAAGGGAGGGTGCAAAAAGGATGGAGGCAGGTTCTTTTCAGTGGTGCCCAGTGACAGAGGCAATGAGCGTGAACTGGAACACTTTTTCACTGTGAGGGTGACCGAGCACTGGCACAGGTTGCCCAGAGAGGTTGTGAAGTCTCCCTCCTTGGAGATATTCAAAAGCCGCAGAGACATGGTCCTGGACAACTGGCTGTAGGTGGCCCTGCTTGAGCAGGGAGGTTGGACCAGATGACCTCCAGACATCCCTGCCAACCTCAACCATTCTGTGATTCGGCGATGTCTGTGTAATCTTATTTGCTTGGAATACCATATTAAGTTTTCAGTTTATGACCATTTATGACTTCATTTGTACTTCCTGTTTACTTATATATAGAACCTTTGGAAGTAGCCTGTTCACTGAAGACACAAATCTTTGAAAGCAGAGGTTGCCCCAGATTTTATGTGGAAGAATGAGCTACAGTGATGATTCTTTGATTCTTATTGTAATACCTTTACTGTATTGCTTTAATCAGGCAGTGCTATGTTTTTTTGTTTCCACTATATCATCAGTCTGTAGGAGTAATTCAGTAATTTCAAATTAGCTCATTTGATACTGAGGGTTCTGAAAATGCTTTCTGAATATCAGTAAATGAAGACTCAGATGCATACAAACAGACAAGATTTTAAATATTCAAGCAATTACTGATGGAATTGTTGTATAACTAGAAATCAGGTCTTGTCAAGGTTCTCAGCCTTAAATGTTAGTTAGTCCAAAGATGTATTTCAGCATGAGATTCCATGCTTTTTTTCCTATGTAGAGCCTAAATATGACTTAAGAAAAAAAGTAATATACATCATATTTTATGTATGTAGGTATACATGTGTAGGTATGCATAAATTAATGTCATGCCTGTAATACTTTCATTTTGCAGTAGCAGAGGAAAATCTTAGCTATCTAATTTATGCCAGAAACTTATTTTTATTCTTCACAAAATTACTTGACTTTAAATGGACCAGTGTCTTCAAATTGTCAGATAGGTTGAAGAATAGGTATTGGGAGATGAAAAACAATGCAGCTTTATTTACTAAAATGTAGCAATTCTATTGAGTTCATATGAATTGAGTTTACATATACATATTGATGATGCCATTAGTCCATTCTGTCATTACCAGAATAAGAATGCATCACCTACTTCCATTCATTCTCCTGTTTGAAAATCCTTTTCAACAGCCCTCGGTTTACATTTCCTTGGTACTGTAAAGCAGAACAACTTCCTTTTCATTCCATTCACAAATGAAACATAGGCTCTTTTCTCTCCAGTAAAATGCATCTTATTATAAATAAATCATGGCTTAAAGAAATACGGACAAAAGGGCAGGGATCACTTGTGTTGAAGTACATATACATCTTCTGCAAAGAGATTCATACATTCCTTTATCCAAGGCAAAATCTACAGTTTTAAGATACCAAAGTAAGTTGTTCTGTGAACAGTGGAACTAATGAAGTTTTTTAAATTATTTTTTTTCTCCCATATTCCTCAGTCCTTCCCATCCTCAGTGCTCAAGTACTTTTTCCATCTCCTTCCCATGTCTTTTGCCAGTTTGGCTGAGAATGTGGCAACATATGCTGTTGCTGAAATAATCGTGTGCTGATTGCCTCTTCATTATATCCATGGTGATTGGCCAATTGGCTGAACTGCAACTGGCTTTTCCTTAGTGGTAGCGCTAATTTTGATCCATCGCTAGCAATCAGTTTTCACAAAATGTGTAGGAATTTACTGTCTTTGAGAACTATGTATCTCTCTGAAATCTGAAATGCTCAGTGGATGTGGTGGTGCAACACCCCCCCCCCCCCCCCCCCCCCCCCCCCCCGCGCCACTCTCAGGCCTCTCGATACTTGGCGTGATTCCCTCCCCACCTGGGCCACATAATAACACCATGACCAGAGCAATACAGAATGGTCTAACATTAAAGGAAAAAAGGGTAGAGAGCAATGGACTAGAACACTACGGCAACCCCTTAGTGTACCTGGTTCCCATGGCTCCTACCGTTTGAAAATAATAACTATAATCGATCACTCCTGACAACATATGGATCGTGGCCACAGAGAGGGGGGTACCAGGACCACAAGTCCTAAAAAGTCCTGGGCTTGTGTAACCAATGGAAAGTACTGGACTATTCCATTGTCCAAGCTGGGCTGGAGTGGAAAAGTACCTGATGAAAGTCAATTATCTCGGATCCTATAAGCAGCGATTCTAGTGAAGACCCTTTAAGCTCTTCTGGATCGCAGCGGGCTGTGGCCAGTACCTCCTCTGTCAGGTAAAACTTCACGAGGACTAAAAGGCCAGGGCAAGACATTCCCTCTCGAGCCTCAACAATCGCCCGCTGAGGAATGCTGATGCATTGTGAGTATTTACTCTAGCTCAGAAGGGAAATTTTAACTATAGGCTAGCCTCTCTTTCCATCAACCTCTCCATTTATATGTTTGTATGCTTTAGCTTTATGGATGTGGATGTTCTTCCATTTTCCGTGCACGTGTAGGAGTTAAAAGGGGTACCTGCCGACTCAATAAGGCGTGCGATATTAAGAGATCTTCGATCTCAGCAGTTATAAACTGCGGTGTGTGCATGTTTGTGTAAGTGTGTGTGTGTGTGCATGCTGATATGCTTTGTTTATATATATATATGTATTAATCTGAAATCTGTGCTTTGCTCTCATATGTATATATATTGGTTTGGGATACTTTATAGTAAGTTAGTGTGAATCTTGTCATCTTCAAATCTGTAATCGAGTCACTGTTCATTTATTTAGTTAAATCACTTTGCACACTTTTAACTCAGTTAATGATTAAGCGCTGCTAGAACTCAATCCCTTGACCTGCCTCAAATCACAAACAAAACTGAACTGCTGCTAAATCATAACTGTGTCTGATACTTCCATCCCACGACAGTGGACTCACAGGTTTTGGAAGGGGAGGCCTCACAGTACAGTTGCGTAAGTCTCAAGTTTCCCTTGGGAAACTGGGTTCAAAGTTACTGTCATATTACACTTGCATCTCAGAAAAAAAATAATCCGAAAGTCCATCAAAGTTAATAAAATTATCAGAACTTTTAGTTCTAACTAAAATTACTCAGGGCAACAGAATGACTTTTAATTTTGTAGTGTCATTAGAGGGAGAACCATTTGCAAAGTTTTGATGCCTATTGAAGTTAGTGAGGTTATGTAAGTGTAACATAATGGAATATGGTTTTAAAATACTATTATAGTATCTTTTCCAGAGCAAGTGAAAGATGAATCCTGATGCAGCAAAGAAAAAAACCTCAAATTATAACAGCTGCATCTCTCCATGGATTTTTGAAGTTTCGTGAGGTTAAAAACGTAGGTGGTGTATGGTCAGATCCACTGATATACAGGCACAAGGCAGGTTCTCCCATTTTTCTTAACAAAACAGTTCTCATTAAGGAACCCATTTAGACCTGAAAGGTCAAAGTAGTACACATTTTTGTCTAAGGCCAGCTTGCATCTAGAGTGTCTTTGTGTACATAAGTTGGTGTTGTTATTTTTCCAGTACAGCATCTGTGTTAAGTGATTTCAAGGCACTACATTCCAGACGTTGCAGAAGGAATTCTTGCTGCCTCAGTGACCTGGATGTCTGAAGCTTGCAGGCTTCAGACATGGAAGTCCTCATCTTCCCTATAGCAGGGGAACTATCTAGCAGAAATTCATCAGCCTGCAGAGTCTGACAGGTGAACAAGGTTCCTGCTGAGCAACTTCAGTGAATAGATGCCTTCTTCCAATTATATTCTGTCAAATTGACATTTATGCTTTGAAACCTGTTTTTCAAGAAATTTTCCAGCCAGCTCTTGTAAACAAGAAAAGGAGTGGAGTTGAATATTAATAATTTGCTTATTTCTTTTGGTGCCTTCTTTTAAGAAATGAATGTTTCACTTTCTTCGTTTCATACAGCATAGAGCTTGGTTGACTTCATTCCATTTATCAGCTGTCCAAGTTACTTGACTGTCATGGTTTAACCCCAGCCAGCAACTAAGACCACACAGCTGCTCGCTCACCCCCCTTCCCCCGAGGAGAGGAAGAAAAGGAGGGCAAAGAGGAAGAAAAGGAGGGCAAAGAGAAAAGGCAAAAACCCAAAACGTCGTGGGTTGAGATAAAGATAGTTTAGTAGAACAATAAAGGAAAAGGAAAACAACAATAACAATAATAACAATAATAATAATGACACAAGTCACTCTCAGCACCCAGTGAATTTGCACTGTCCAGAGCAGTGATCATGGATCCCCCCCACCCCCATTTGTATACTGAGCATGACATCTATGGTATGGAATATTCTATTGGCCATTCTGTTGTTCTGTCTATATTCCTTCTCAGCTTCTATTGGAAGCTGAAAGAGTCTTTGAAAAGCATAAACATCCCCTAGCAACAATTAAAATAATATGCATTGTTGATGATCTTTTCAGGGCAGTCACTAGAAAGCAAATTAACTCTTTCCCAGCTGAAACCAGGACACTGATATAAGAAACAGTATTCAGAAACACTTGAACAAAATTACTTTACTGTCTATAAACTTTAGGTCAAGATAAAGACAGGGAGATTGCTTACCAGTTACTGTTGTGGGCAAAATAGACTCAATTGGTGAAAAGTAATTTAATTTATTGCCAGTTAAAATAAATTTGACTAGTGAGAAACAAAGACAAATGTTATAATGCCTTTCCTCCCCCTTTTCCCATGCTCAACTTCACTCCTTTACAACCAGCTCCTCTGCCCTGTCCTGGAGTGGTGCAGGTGAGAACGGGGTGGTGTGTTACAGTCAGTAAACAGTGATTTTCTCTTTGCCATTCCCCCCTTCACCTCCTTTTCCTCTGATCTGGCATGAATTCTCCAAAGGCTGCAGTTCCTACCAGTAAAATCTTCTCCGACATGGGCTTTTCCACAGGCTGCTGGGAATATCTGCTCCAGCACTGTGGAGTACCTCTTCCTCCTCCTTCTCTGACCTTGGTGTTTCCTGTGGTGTTTCTCGCTCTTTTTGTTCCCTCTTCCTGTGCCTTTCCAGCATTTTTTGTGCTTTTGTAAAAATGTTTTCATAGAGGCACAGCAAACAACTTTGGTGATGGGTGCAGCTCTGACCTGTTGTGAATCTGTTGCTGAGCCAGCTGGGAAGTCTGCATCCAACATAGAGCAGTCCCTCACCTCTTCCCACAGAGACCACCCCTGCAACTCCCCTGGTACCAATGCCTTGCATTTACATCAAATAGAGTTTCTTATTCTTTTCTTTCCTTTAATACTAAAATACCAGTAATCAGTACTGTTCAATATCTTCATCAATGACATAGACAGTGGGATTGAGTGCACCTTCAGCAAGTTTGCAGACGACACCAAGCTGAGTGGTGCAGTGGACACACCTGAGCGACAGGATGCAATCCAGAGGGACCTGGTCAAGCTTGAGAAGTGGGCCCATGTGAAATTAGTGAGGTTCACAAGGCCAAGTGCAGGGTCCTGCACCTGGGTCAGGGCAACCCCTGGTATCAATACAGGCTGGGGGATGAAGGGATTGAGAGCAGCCCTGCCGAGAAGGACTTGGGGGTATCGGTGGATGAAAAGTTGGACGTGAGCCAACAATGTGTGTTTGCAGCCCTGAAAGCCAACCGTATCCTGGGCTGCATCAAAAGAAGCATGGCTAGCAGGTCAAGGGAGGTGATTCTGCCCCTCTGCTCTGCTCTGGTGAGACCCCACCTGGACTACTGCATCCAGCTACGGAGCCCTCAGCCCAGGAAAGACATGGACCTGTTGGAGCAGGTCCAGAGGAGGGCCACAGAAATGATCAGATGGACGGAACACCTCTCCTATGAGGACAGGCCGAGAGAGTTGGGGTTGTTCAGCCTGGAGAAGAGAAGGCTCCGGGGAGACCTTATTGCAGCCTTCGAATACTTAAAGGGGCCTTATAAGAAAGATGGAAACAAACGTTTTAGCAGGGCCTGTTGCAATAGGACAAGGTAATGGTTTTAAACTAAAAGAGAGTAAATTTAGACTAGATATCAGGAATAAATTTTTTACAATGAAGGTGGTGAAGCGCTGAAAGAGAGGTGGTAGATTCCCCATCCCTGGAAACATTCAAGGTCAGGTTGGACGGGGCTCTGAGCAACCTGATGTAGTTGAAGATGTCCCTGCTTATGGCAGGAGGGTTAGATTAGCTGACCTTTTAAGGTCCCTTCCAACCCAAACTATTTTATGATTCTATGAGTCTATAACTGTATATAAGGATAATAACTGTATATCAGAATATTCTCAATATTATACATGGCATGGCCAGGACTCTGTAATAATAAAGGTAATCACTCAGGACTGACATTAAGAGACTTCTCAGTTCCTGTTCTCCCTTTCCCAGTGGATGAAGACTTTGCATGATACTCCTTTTCAGAAGTGGGACCCAACCACAAGCTGTGGTCAGTTCCCAACTCTGCCAGTTCATTTCCTTAGCAGGTTTAAAATCAACTGGTTTGTCACTATGTAAATGATCATTTTCCATCCCACAGACTCAAATGTGGAATTCTTTGAGGAGTTCAGTGAGATTATACGGTGCCCAGGGGCCCACAGATAGAAAGACACAATCATATCTCTCACTATCTTCAAGGAGAACTATAATAGCAAAAAAACAGCTGAACAAGGCCTGCTTCTCATAGGCTTGATAAACTGTATTCTGTTCCCCCAACCCACCTTGCTGTTGGACACTAATCATGTCTTGGTTTTGTTCACGCAGTGCGGGCTTACGTACTACTAAACTTCCTAGCTCACTACAGATTGAAAAATGCTGTGGCCTTTCTGGGCACAGATGGGCTGTTCAATGTGCCATTGCAGTGGTGACACCTGACAGGCCACGTGCTCTAGCCACCCGGGCATCACCCTGTCATAATTAACATCCTGCTTGTCCTGCTTAATACAAACAGAATGGTTGAAAAGGAATTTGAGGCTAGGTGGGTGGTGACTAACTACATTTAAACTTTCTAACTAAACTACAGTTTCAATAAAGAGTTTGGAAATTGTGAATATTCTCCCTCTGTTCTTTTAAGGCACTTTCAAAAAAAGCCAAAATCAGAACTGCCAGTGATGTACAAACTACAGGGAAATAGCTTTGAGAGGTTATATGACACTTGGGCTATCATAGTTACACAATAGCTTTAGCTTTCAATATAAATGACAGTTGTTTAAAGTAGATGAACTACTAGATAATGAAAACTGAAAGCTGCAGCCTGCTATTACTAGCCATTTTCAGAATGGAAAACTTAATAGAAAAGGCTCCAATCTATCCAAAATTTGTTGGATATTAGATTGTGCCTGACACTCAACCAGTATGAACTTCTACAGCTCTACTGAAGTCAGCATTGTCTAGAAAAGATTAAGATCTGACTGATTGTTTCTAGCTAGCTGGAGTTTTTCTACATTAGAAATTCTCAAAAATGGTCTGCACTAATGACATTCTCATTAAATCATCTGATTTAATGATATTAACAATACCAGAGGTATTGGCGATTGAGGTAAATGAAGAAATGTTCTCACTAGCATCCAAAACTAAATTATTCCCTCTTCTTTTGAAAACTGTGCTATTTGTAATGCCTATTTTTTTAATCAAATTCATCTCTGTTAATAACATCTGTAATTATGAAGCAGGAAGGCATAATGAGATCGGCTTATAATGCAAGGAGCATAGATGAATATTTCTCATTCCCCAGAGGATGAAGCTCTCTGGTGATGGCGCTAGCATGCTTAGGGCTGCTAGGCTGCTATTTCTAAACATCTTTATTTTGAAGGAATTGTGTTTACGGGAGATTAAATTATTAGTTTGGAATGCTCAGCAGCTTTTATTGTAACTGCTGTTTGCTTTCTTTTTGGTATTAGAATCATAGAATCGTTTTGGTTGGAAGAGACCTTTAAGATCATCATTAACCTAGCGCTGCCAAGTTGCCACTAAACCACATCCCTCAGCACTACATCTACACATTCTGCTTCTAGCAGAAGTATGACAGTCTAGTAACAGAGACTCTGTGTGGAGTATCCACGGAACAACTCTGCTTCTATGGCTGCAATCTGTGGACCCAATCCTGCAAGTATTTAATAATGCAACTGTTTAGATTTGTTTCAGCATGGTGGTTTATTTGGATAAGAGAAGCATTGCTACATGTCCAGATCTGGTGGGTGACCTGAAGCAAATTTTTCAGTTCTCTCTATTAATTTCTCTATGTGTAAAATTGAGATTATGTTACAGATCTTCAGTCTCTCTTACTTAGCTTTCCCAGAATGTGTCCCAGATGCTTTGAGTTGAGGACTGGGATAAACAAGAACAACTTGTATTTTGGATGTTGTCCTCAGTTCTGAACCGAAGTCTAGCTGATGGGAGGCTGGCAACCTGCTTCTCTCACCCTGCTCGTTGAGGTAGATAGATACCCCTTCCAAATTCTCTTCCTGCCCATCTCCTTAGCAACATGCTAACATTCAAATGAAAATGTAGTATCTATAGCTTATCTGAGGGTTGCTGTCTTTCCTATTCTAAGCATTGCCTAATTTATTCTCTCTTCCTCCTTACTGCTATGTGGAGGTCTTTGCATTTTAAAGTTAAAAAAGTTGTCTATGGTGTTTGACTGGTATGATGACGAACTAAAACAGATGGCTGTACTTACTTAGTGGAAGTTGCCAAGTACACAGCATGTGAAACTCCACAATCAGTGGACTTGTAAATGAGCAGAATTTTGAAAGAATGTCAGCCCCAGGTCAGAGAGAGGTTAGTGATATCAAACCCCACTAGGTAAGGTTGTGTCTCGGGGTAACAGATCAAAGAGAACAGGAATATAGTGTACTTTCCATGTTTTATCTGTTACTACCTGCTAAAGTTAAAGGCAACTGCTCAGGTAGCTTCAAAAAGCAGCCTCAAAGCAAGCAAACTCAGGAACCGGTGGTAAAGAAAAGAGAATACCTGGGTCATTGCCCCTCTCCCCACAGGGTAAAGTGCTTTCCTCTCCCAAGCGTGTTATCAATAGGACTATTGATTCCTGTGGGCTTAGCAGGTAGATACCAAAGGATCCATTAGTGTGGGATTTGTGGGACAGTTCAGAGCAGGGCCATGCTGTGCCAGACACTGTACAAAGGTGGTATAGTAGACTTTTTAACTAATGATGTCACACTCTAAACAGAAAACAAAAAGAAAGGATGAGAAAGAAGCAGTACAATTTATTATAGGCCAAGATGTGGCTGCAGAGGACATGACATTTTTATAATGCAGAGGGAGTTTTTCAATTAATCTTTCAGGTTGAATTATCCTGGGATGATTGTAAGCAGGACGATGAGAGAGTGAAGAGAGAGGATGGGATTAGGAGTGGGGGGTAAAAAGATAAAGTGTGTGAATTAAGGATATTACAAAGAAAGGATTTTGTTCAAACCATTCAGCAATATACAGGACTAACAATTTCCAGAGCAGAAACTCTAATTAAGAACATGACTTTCAGAATTCCCTACTGCAACATCTCCTGAGGGTGTTTCCTTTTTGCATCTACCAACTGCGCAGGAGCTTGTACAGCTAAGTTTGAGAGAGGATAGCATCAGAAAGGACAACATGAACATGATCCAGAAGTATAAAGACATTCATAAAACAAAATAAAAGGGAAGGTTCAGTCGCGTAAACAATGAGAGAAATAAGAAGGAAAATAATTTAAAATGTACTTCTTGTTTCATATAAGATTAGCAGAGGCATAAGGAGTTAACAAGGTATATTATAGTTTTCTATTAGTCCCATGCAGAGGCAAAGGCTGCAGTATGATTGCATCTCTGATTACACACTTGAAAATGCACAGACCTAGAGTAAAAACTAGGCACAGACAAAATAAACACTGTTAAACTAGAAGATCTAAAGAAGAACATGTAGGGATTGGAAGAGCATCTAAACAGATGCTTACTTCTTGTTTATATGAGAAATCCTTCCTGAACCCATGAATAAGTATGATTTAAAGGCAGGTATAGCAGTGTTTCAATATCTTGGCCAATATGTTTAGAGAGTAACCTTCATAGGGAGTTTGCCAACTTGAAATTTAGGCATTGCAAGAACATATGCAGTTTTGGCTATTACACTTTTCTTCAAATCCCTTGGAAGGGACCTTAAAGATCATCTAGTTCCAACCCCCTTGCCATGGGCAAGGACACCTCCCACTAGACCTGGTTGCTCAAAGCTTCATCCAACCTAGCCTTGGACACTTCCAGGGATGGGGCATCCGCAACTTCTCTGGGTAACCTGTTCCAGTGCCTCACCAACCTCATAGTGAAAAAATTCTTCCTGAGATCTAATCTAAATCTACCCTCTTCCAGTTTGAAGCCGTTACCCCTCATCCTATCACTACATGCCCTTGTAAAAAGTCCCTCTCCACCTTTCTTGTAGGGCCCCTTTCAGATACTGGAAGGCTACTATAAGGTCTCCCCAGAGCCTACTCTTTTCCAGGCTGAACAACTCCAACTGTCTCAGCCTGTCCTCATAGCAGAGGTGCTCTAACCCTCTGATCATCTTTGTGGCCCTTCCTCTGGACCCACTCCAGCAGGTCCGTGTCCTTCTTATGCTGGGGACTCCAGAGCTGGACACAGTATTCCAGGTGGGGTCTCACGAGAGTGGAGTAGAGGGGTAGAATCACCTCCCTCAACCTGCTGGCCATGCTTCTTTTGATGCAGCCCAGGATGCCATTGGCCTTCTGGGCTGCAAGTGCACATTTCCAGCTCATGTTGAGCTTCTTATCCACCAACACCCCCAAGTCCTTCTCCTCAGGGCTGTTCTTAATCCATTCTCAATGATATTGACCTTTCGAAGCATGTTCCATATCATGTATTTTTCTCTCCCTGCTTTGTTGGAGTTGCAGAAAGAGAGCAAAGTGATTACCAAGGGAAAACAGAAAACATAACCTTACCCTTAGCACTCCAAATTTCATAAAATAAAATGTCCTAGAAGCTCTGAAAACTTTCAAGGGTGACTAAGTTTACCCATGTGAATATTCTCTTTTAGAACATTCAGAGGGTCTGTTTTTGCAAGAATAGGTAAGGGTATGATGCATTTTTTTGCTTTACTAGCCTTTTAATATAGAGTTTATTCTAACTCATTTTTAAAGTCAATTTTCCCATTAACCTGAGGTACTTCAGGTGTTTGTGGAGACAAGGATACCATCCACTTGTTTAATCTAAGCTACTAGTGTTTTGCTCTACCCTAGAGCAGTTGTAAAGCAATAAAGTTTTAAAAGCCTGTTGTGGACACTATTGTCCTATTGAGGACACTACTTTTAGTATCAGTAGAAAAAAGCAAAAAAAAAATTAAAACATCTGAAATGAGTGTGGTTTCAAGAGCTTTAAAATTACAGCTGAATATATTTTAACCTGCCAGGGTGAGATTTGGGTCTCTTTCTCTTGCAAGATTTTATTCTCTCTTACAGATTTGTTTTGAAAAAAGAACAGGGAGTCAAGTTCATGGAAATACTTCAGTGCTTGTGGTGTTTCATTGGATGAGTGAGTTGCAATGCAGAATTCCAAGCTGTGTAGGTTTACACAGCAATGAGAGAACTGAGCTGAGCTGAAAATAATTCCTTGGATCTTTCAGCCCTTCAAAGCAGAAGGACTAGAAATATGATGTCCTGCTGAACTCTGTTACAAAGAGATTAGAAATATGATGTCCTACTGAATTTTGTTACAAAGAAGCTGTGACAATAACAATCAGGAGGAAGAGCTTTAAATGAAATGCTAAAATAGTGAAACACCTCTCTTGCACAGCACAGCATGAGGCAGAGGTACCTGACCTGGCTCTGAGCAGCTGCTCTGTTCCCTCAGGGTACAGGCAGAGAACAGCAATACAGGAATGTTCCTAGTGTGCATTGGCCCAAGTGGAGCTGGGTGTTTAGAAAGCTGTACTGTGGCAACTTTCTACTCTAAATGGGTTATCTCTCTTTGCCATAACATTACGTTGTGTGTGCACAAATCCTAAAGAGAGTAGTTTTTCTATACTGCAGTTTCCCTTGGGGGAAGTAATAAGGATGTGTGCAATCAGGTTGATTTTACTTCGAGTGTTTGCAGAGTCAATGTTTGTGTTTCAATTTAACTGCTAATTTGGGTTAAGAAAAGCCAAAAAAGTGAGGACAAATCTTGTTACAGGAAAAAAAATTATAATTTTCTCATTCTAGTGAAAACATGCACACTCAAGTTTCTAGAAGGGAATAGTCACAGATACAGTTATTCTCCCCTTTGCAAAGTTCAGAAGTTTCAGGATTGCTTTGTGTATTTAACAGTATTTTGAGTAAGGTCAGGTTTTTGCTTTTCTGTGGGTTGCGTGCCAAAGAAATGACCTTTGAGTGGCTTCACACCGGTGGGCTATTTGTGCCACCAAGCAGTATTGTAGCAATCGGTGGATACATCAAAGGAGATGGGTTTGCTATTGCAAGTATATTAGGGATTCCTTCCTTTTATTTTAACTACCTCTTCCTCCTTACCCTCGGTCTATAATCTAGTTTTTTCTTCAATTATTATGACCTAGTGTTAATTAACTTCTTTCTAGAAGGGTGCATTCATTTATCCAGGGCTCATCAATAGAGGCTGTGATATTGATAATGAAGCCTTTAACAGAAAAGTTTCTGTATGTCTTCAAAACTACAAGATGTTTGACGTACACGGATGAGGGAAATCATAGCGCATCTTTTAGAGAGGAGTAGATATGAGGAAGTCTGCCCATGGTAGAACCAGTTTGGGAAGTGATGTTGGACTATTTTGACACTTCTGTCTCCCATTTAATCTCTACTTCACCAGCCATTCTATCAATTATTAGAGCTGGGGAAAGTATGGGAAAGTTTTTGAAACAAACACAGCATCACTGGAAAAAATGGTTCAAATCTCTTGAGAGGATTCTTTAGACAAGAGAATTTCTAGTGGTGGAAGCTTGTGAATGCACACAGACATGTCTGTGGAATAGGCTGCTGAATAGCAGCTACATTAATTGAGCTAAATCATGTTTTGTTAATAGTCATATTACTAGGGAAAGAGTACTACTGAAAGTGTTTACTGACAACTTATTATTCTGCTTTTTACAAGAAAAATACATTTTTTTATAATAAGATACAAATCCTGATTTCCATGGGTTTATTCCATCTTTTATTTTATTACATTTTACAAAATCGTCCAGATTTTCCTATAGAGTAAGATTCCATGCATCATTTTCTGCATAATCTGATTCTACTCAGCTGGCTTTGACTCTGTGTCAAAATTTTCTGACAAAATATTACATGTCAAAGAGCTTTCAAGAGTCAGGAGAGTAAGATGTTTTGTAATCTCTTCATGTGTGGAAAATGTATTTGAAGAAATCAAATAGAGCTACTTTTTGAAACATAAATTCTTTTTAGCCCAAGTAAAAGTTTCACCATCTGTTACAACTTCATAAAATTCTCATAAAATATCCACGATGACAAATGACTGCATATATATAATGGACTTGTGATTTCTCTCTCTGAACTTGTCTTTTTGCAGCTCCTAAATGAATTACTAAGCTTGCTGCGCAGTAAAGTGGTAGTGCAATGTCAATTCAAAAAACCCAGTTAGATGCACCTTTTTGTAGGTGACATAAGTCTTTAAAATGCAATACAGCTAGCACTACAATTTTTTAAATGACTTCCCCTCTGTAGGGGCTTATTAGCTAATTATATATTAATATTAGCAGGATGATCAAGTTTTATGTAGCTTTCTAGCTTCCTGAAGATACATTTGATTGGCATAATTGGGCTTTTAGTTAGAGAACAGCATCTGATTCCCATCTCAGTTATGTCTGTGTAAACCCAGAAAATGTTTTTCAGATTAGACTCTGGCCTATGAAAATGGTCCATAATCTAGAGGCTCTGTAATGTTTGATTTTAGTCCCGAGCATGTAAGAGCTTCTACTAGTATTACTATTATTATTATTATTGTGTGAAAGGTACTTATTGTTGTTATGAAGTAAAAGGCAAACAAGAAGAGGAATGGAGAAAAATGTCATTGGCTTTTTAGAGGTTTAAAATACTGTACAAGGTATTATACAGGAGTAGTAAGGGAAGGAAGGTATGGGGAAAAACACAACTATATATTTATTTTTCAAAGCTGTTTTATGTGCACTGTTCATATGTACGTATATGTATGTATGTTTATATGTACACTGAAGCAATGTTTTAATGCAATTCTACCTTCCTTTTCCCTCACTGAAACCCATAATTTTTAGAATGAGAGATCAGTCTGGCAAGAATGCATATTTAACATTAAGCCAAAAATGGAGGTAAAATAAAATGCAGTATTACCATCAGCAAGTTCATTCTGGTGGCTTACTTCCTACATCAGTCCTTAGAGAATACCTTTACAAGAATTAGTCCTATGTCCAGATGCTATTGCATTTTAATTCAGTTTAACATACCAATTCAAATGCCCTTTAACAACACTTACTGTATTTATAATACAGTTTGCTCTCTTTGAGGTTTTCTCTATGTATACTAATTTGATACATTGGCTGAAAGCTTCATTTATTTCAGAAACTAAAAAATGGCTGCAATCCTCAATTTATTTTTGGAAAAGTACTTGTTTGATGATTTCAGAAAAGGCTTTTCTCCTGTCTTCTTGCCAGAGGCAGGCAAAGTTTATGCAAATGAAAATTTGAATGCCGGCTGTGAGTTAATAACAGAGGGGTGGTCTCAACTTAGAGCAAAATAACTGGAGGGCATGAGTAATATAACAATCTACAAAAAAGAAAATGCCAGTTATTACTGTGTTCTTGCCTGAAGAACTTAAGTGCCATTAATATTTTATAGATAGAATTATTCTCTATTCTGCCCATCATAATTGTAAACCACAAACAAATCTCAACAATCCAACAAGTATCTATTTAAATCGATAGGCTCGGTTTTGCTTTCGGTTCTACAAAATGCTTCCCACCTGGCTTATAATCATCTTCAGACACTATACGTCTGTCTGTCTCAGGCAGTCCATCTGAGTCACCAAACAGATGAAGCAAAGGCAAAGCGTCACATACAGGCCTTTACCAAAGCGCCTGCTAGGGCAGATTTTTCTAAGTTTGGCTTTGTGCTGTGGAGGAAGACATGTATGTGTTTTCCCCACAATTGTGGAACTGTATTAATGACCCAATTCTGAAGTTCTTGTTAGATGTCAGTGATTACAGTAGAGTTTTGCCTTAAGACTGAACAAGATCTTTGTTGCTTAGTCAAATATCAAATGTTAGATGTTAAAATGCAGTTAGCTGAACTGCCAGAGTAACCAGCAATAACTTACCTATGCTGGAAAAATTATTTTAAAGTCTTCCTAATGTTTTTGTTTTCTTTCTTTAAAATCAGCACAAAGTAAAGTTTCTGCAAATACCCACTCTCTTCAACAACATAACCAAGCAAGAATTAACTAAGGATAATTAGGCCAATGTGAGGCACAGTGAAAACACATGTTCACCAATTAGAACATGATCTTTAAGTCAGGTATCTGGTATCTGCTTGCTGACAAGAATAGAGAGATCTCATAAACTTGTAACTAGTAATCTTTGTAGCATCACAAAGTATCACTATGTTACTGTGATCAAATGTCACGTTTGGTTATCTTCTTGAAGGACATCAAGTACAGTTTTTTCTGAACTAAGTAGCAAAAGATAGTATCACTCCTCATTCCAGAGAGGATAATGGCATTAAAGTGGATGGCTTTACTGAGATTTTATTACATAACAGTTGTTTATGTCTGTTTCTGTAAAGAAGAAAGTTTGGAAAAACTCTGGGAGCAAAGATATATCACACTGCACAAGAACTGCTTCATTATTTCTCAGTGCCAGTTTGCACACTCCAGCTGGACTGATCATTTTCTGGCCTTATGAACAAAGGAGCAGAAATACAAAACATTTCCACATTGGCTGGGAGAGGAAGCCCAAATCCTGTCTATGCTTTATGGGTCAAATTTGAGATCGTACATAAAGGTTGCAAGTTATTTGTAGGTGTACAGGGAGGTGTAGATTATGTGCTAGTAAAGCCTCAGTATTATCCACTATTATATACTTGCATAACAAATTCTCAGAATGCCTACAGATCTTATACTTTTATCACAGAATCATAGGATGGTTAGAGTTGGAAGGGACCTTAAATATCATCTAGTTCCAATCCCCCTGCCATGGCCAGGGACGCCTTCCAATAGATCTCGTTGCTCAAAGCTTCATCCAGCCTGACCTTGAACACTTCCAGGGATGAGGTCTCCGCAACTTCTCTGGGTAACCTGTTCCAGTGCCTCACCACCCTCACAGTAAAGAATTTCTTCCTAATATCGAATCTAAATCTACACTCTTCCAGTTTAAAACTATTACCCCTCATCCTGTCACTACACTCCCTGATAAAGAGTCCCTCTCCATCTTTCCTGTAGGCCCCCTTTAAGTACTGGAAGGTGGCTATAAGGTCTCCCCGGAGCCTTCTCTTCCCCAGGCTGAACAACCCCAACTCTCTCAGCCTGTCCTCATAGGAGAGGTGCTCTAACCCTCTCATCATCTTTGTGGCCCTCCTCTGGACCCACTCCAGTGGGTCCATGTCCTTCTTATGTTGGGAGCCCCTGAGCTTGATGCAGTACTCCAGGTGGGGTCTCACCAGAGCAGAGCAGAGGGGCAGAATCACCTCCCTCGACCTGCTGGCCACACTTCTTTTGATGCAGCTCAGGATATGGTTGGCTTTCTGGGCTGCAAGCACACATTTCCAGCTCACGTTGAGCTTCTCATCAACCAACAGCCCCAGGTCCCTCTCCTCAGGGCTGCTCTCAATCCATTCTCTGCCCAGACTGTATTTGTGCTTGGGATTGCGCCGACCCAGGTGCAGGAGCTTGCACTTGGCCTTGTTGAACTTCATGAGGTTTGCACAGGCCTACCTTTCAAGCCTGTCCAGGTCCCTCTAGACAGCATACCTTCCCTCCAGTGTGTCAGCTGCTCCACACAGCTTGGTGTCATTGGCAAGCTTGCTGAGGGTGCACTCAATCCCAACATCCATGTCACCAACAAAGATGTTAAATAGTACTGGTCCCAGTACCAGCCCCTGAAGAATGCCACTCATCACTGCTCACCACTTGGACATCGAGCAGTTGACCACAACCCTTTAAGTGCAACTGTCCAGCCACTTCCTTATCCACCGAGTGGTCCATGGTCAAATCCATGTCTCTCCAATTTAGAGACAAGGATGTCATGTGGGACAGTTTCAAATGCCTTGCACAAGGCCAGGTAGATGATGTCAGTTGCTCTCCCCTTATCCAGCAATGCTATAACGCTGTCGTAGAAGACCACCGAATTTGTCAGGCACAATTTGCCCTTAGTGAAGCCATGTTGGCTGTCACCAATCACCTCCTTATTTTCCCTGTGCCTTAGCAGAGTTGCCAGGAGGATCTGCTCCATGATCTTGCCAGGCACAGAGGCAAGACTGACTGGCCTGTAGTTCCACGGGTCTTCCTTTTTTCCCTTTTTGAAAATGGGGGTTATGTTCCCCCTTTTCCAGTCAGTGGGAACTTCACCAGACTGCCATGACTTCTCAAGTATGATGGATAGTGGCTTGGCAACTTCATCCACCAGTTCCCTCAGACCCGCAGATGAATCTCATCAGGTCATATGGATTTGTGCACCTTCAGGTTCCCCAGCTGGTCTTGAACCTGATCTTCTGCTACAGTGGGCGGTACCTCATTCTCCCAGTCCCTGCCTTTGCCTTCTGCGACTTCGGTAGTGTGGTTAGAGCCTTTGTCCGTGAAGACTTAGGCAAAAAAGTTGTTTGGTACCTCAGCCTTCTCCATGTCCCAGGTGACCAGGTCTCCAGTTTCCTTCCTGTGTAGGCCCACATTTTCCCTAGTCTTGCTTTTGTCACTGACATACCTGTAGAAGTTTTTCTTGTTGCCCTTGATGGCCCTGGCCAGATTTAACTCTGCCTGGGCTTTAGCTTTCCTAACCTGATCCCTTACTGCTTGGACAATTTCTCTGTATTGCTCCCAGGCTACCTGTTCTTGCTTCTACCCTCTGTAGGCTTCCTTTTTCTGTTTGAGATTGTCCAGGAACTGCTTGTTCATTCACGAAGGCCTCCTGGCGTTTTTGCCTGACTTCCTCTTCATTGGAATGCATAGCTCCTGAGCTTGGTGGGTGTGGTCCTTGAGTACTATCCACCTTTCTTGGGCCCCTCTTCCCTCCAGGCTTTAACCCATGGTATTCTGCCAAGCAGATCCCTGAAGAGGCCAAATCGTGTTCTTCTGAACTCCAGGGTAGCAAGCTTACTGTGCGCCCTCCTCACTGCCCTAAGGATCACAGAATCACAGGGGTTGGAAGGGACCTTTGGAGATCATCTAGTCCAACTCCCCTGCCAGAGCAGGGTCACCGAGAGCAGGTTGCACAGGATGGCATCCAGGTGGGTTTTGAATGTCTCCAGAGTCGGAGACTCCACCACCTCCCTAGGCAGCCTGTTCCAGTGCTCTGCCACCCTCCAAGTAAAGAAGTTCCTCCTCATGTTTAGATGGAATTTCCTGTGTCCCAGTTTGGATAACCTCCTGTTATCTGCTTGCCACACACCTCTTGATGCACCCCAGGATGCCATTGGCCTTCTTGGCCACAAGGGCACATTGCTGGCTCATAGTCATTCCGTTGTCCACCAGGACTCCCAGGTCCCTTTCCACAGAGCTGCTTTCCAGCAGGTCAACCCCTAACCTGTACTGGTGCATGGGGTTATTCCTCCCCAAGTGCAGTACCTTACCCTTGACCTTGTTGAAGTTCAATAGGTTTCTCTCTGCCCAACTCTCCAGCCTGTCCAGGTCACACTGAATGGCAGCACAGTCTTTGGGTGTGTCAGCCACCCCTTCCAGTTTTGTATCATCAGCAAACTTGCTGATGGTACACTCTAGCCCTTCATCCAGGTCATTGATGAATATGTTGAACAGGATTGGAGGATCTTGAACTCCACCATCTCATTTTAGGTGTTGAATTGCGTAGATCGTGCCAGCTGACTGATCTTGTAGTCACAGGATTATTTATCTTAAAAATCTATTTATTAGATTTTTAATGGAATGGAACTGAATGGAGCTCAGTTGAACAACGACATCTTTTTCTGAAGAGCCTACATAATCAGGCAAATAAAACGTGATATTCAAAATACTTAAGACTCTAACCAGATCCAAACACTCTCATCATGAGTACATGAAAGCTGCCCAAAAGCATCAAACAGATCCATTTTTTAGTCACACTTCCTTGAGGTTTCTAAGTTAACAGTGAAATTTACTTATCCAGTGTCAAAAATAGCTCAAACAAACTACTTTACAACAAAATAATGCAGGAGAATAATTCCTCACAGTTATAGTAAAGTCAAACAGAACTGGAGACAGCTTTGCATTGGAGCCTAAGTCTTCTGAGTCCCAAACTCTTCTTAATCTTACCTGTCCACTCCCCTGCTCTGTCTCCCATTCAAAAAGGTAAACAGCTTTGGTTGTTCATGAGAGAAGAAGCTGTCATCTTCCCAGAGCTCTAAGCCAGAGATTTCCCTTGGAGTCTGTGCAAGGATTAATCAGAGAATGGAAGACACTTTCACATTTACTTGTTATATATACAAGCAAGGGCCTGAGTAGCTGGTACCTGAGCTAGTTAATTCAGAAATAGCTTGAGTATGCATGGCAGCAAATTGCACTTCATAAAGGTACCCTAATTGTTACGAAAAATAGTATCTTTATAAGGAGTTCAGGAATTCAGTTATGTGCAGGTACTCCAGAAGTAAATAGTAAGTAAGTAAGCCCAAGGTTGCACTCTAGGAATGCACCTAGTACCTTCCAGACACTAATGAGCATTAGTCCTTGGAACCAGATTAGAGGTAAATGACAGTAGTAACCTCCAGATACACATACTGCAGGGTATCGGGTCTCAGCACCCACCTTTTGGCTGTTATAGATCTGCTCCTATTGCACCTCACTATTTGCTAATGTACTAGCTAATGTGTAGGGTACTAGTCACTTAATACCAGCTTTAGGAAGAAAAGAGGTTGTGAACAGCAGTATGAGAGAAAACCTGCAGTCATGTCTAGTGTTGTAGGGTGGGAGTTGTAATAATGGCTTCCCGGTATTACATTGCCAATGGAACTGTGTCAGAGAAACATCAACTGACTGAAGTGAATGCAAAAACCAGACTGCATTTTTTTTAAGTTTGCTCCATTTATTCTTAGCTGCTGTTTTTTGTGAATTATGGCATGGATTATTTTGTGCAGATGCAAATTTTTCTATTATTTCCTGTGATCAAGCAGTTCACTGAACCCTTTTGTTATGGTCACAGATTTTGTTGTGAAGTTCTTTTAAGGTAATATCACAATAATCTTGCAATATGGGCTCCCTCTAATGCTGTGCTTGCTTGTGTCCTAAATGTCCACGCGTAATAGCCTATGTGTGGCTGTAAAAATAACAAACTCCCTTGTTATGAGATATTGCACTTTTTTTCCCCACCATCAGCTTTACTCCCTTCCTTTTCCACACACCCTGCATAAAACACTGTGGGGTTTGGGGTTTTTTCAGTATATATCAGTAGAATTCTCTCTTTTTTCCCCAAGACTGAGTTCTGCAGCAATAAAATTTCCAGGATCTTGTGGGTCTTTTCTTCAGTGTGATTTGTTTGCCATGTAGCCTGAAAAATGCTCTTGATGTGCTTTCAGAAATCTGAGCATGCATTTTTATGTTCACTTTAGGGGAACCATGAGCATAGCTCCAAGGTTTCCAGAAAATTTGGATTCAGGTTTTATGTGACTGATTTTTTTTTCAGTTGAGGTACTCCTAATTTCACAGAGCAGAGAATCAGGTCTTGAAGCTAAGGACTGCATCTAAATATGATGGCTTTATGTTGCATTAAACATAAAAGATATATAGTAAATATTGCACCAAAGTGCTAAAGTTTCAGGACAGAACTGCAATGCAGGATAAGCATGGAGTATATTATTTCCATGTGTTTTTTATTTTAAGTCCACTTTTTGTTTGTGATAAAAAAATCATTGCATTTTCAGTTAATATGATCTAAAAAATCTCTTTCTTGACCAAAATATGTATTGCTGTTCTTAATTGCATAGACAATATCTGAGACCATGTCTCCTTTGCATGAGCAAATCAGGTAGCAGTGGGCTTACTTTCATTTATGTAGATGCCAATTTACACCACTCTGACAATGTTAAGGGTCTTAGTATAATTTAAGCAAATACATAAATATTAGAGAATGCAAATTCTGGTCTGTGCAGGTGTAGTGACTATTATACACATAAATTAGCTATTCTAATACTCTATGTTGATATCATCACCATTGCCTATTAAAATAAAGTCTTACATGTCTTCTGCTAAAGAATTTGTATGGTTTTGTCCTTAAAAGAAAGGAACACTAGAGAAATATCTGCATGTAATTTTCAGTGGTCTTTTATCTAACTGCTGCTTTGATTCTTTTATGTCACTGTTTCTCTGAATCAGTTTTTTTCCTAGTCTAGCCCATAAACTTTCTAGTGCTGGTAAGAAAGCACTGGGACCGCACTAGCCATTTCACAGTCAGGTGATTATTTCTCACTGTCAAGATGTCTGGGAGAAACGGCATCTTGTATTGAAAGGAGTACCTAGTGTGAATTACTTGATATATCTGTAACAGCACAGGAATACGTCTTTCAGAAACTCTTACATTTCTCAGTAATATGGGATGATCTTTAAGAATCATGTGCTTGCATCTTGTGAATGTACTAGTTTCCATTTGTAAAGTTACCAGTGGTTACTTTTGGCAGCTCTGCTGACACCTCTGTCAGAGCATGAAGCTATGTTCTCTTGTACCTCCTCTTCCCAGCATCCTGTATCTGTCCTGTAAATGGAGGCTACCCCAAGCATCTTCCCCACCCTCCTGGCTCAGAGCAGAGGTCATCTGTCTTCCCCAGCACCGCCACCCCATGGTCATTCCCTGTGCATCACACTTTATAAGCCAGTTTCCCCACCTTTCTTCTCTGACCCTTTTAACCATGAAGTAAAGCATCCAGTAAGCTTTCGCAAGCACCTTGTTAAGTCTGAGTTGAAGTTTGGTCTTGTGTAATGACTTATCTCAGGCATCTTCCTATCCTCACCACAGCATGTGTGTGTATATGTTGTGGCAGAAATGTGCTCCTTCAGTGACTTCCAGGTGTTAGATGCCACACATGAAGCTGTTCAGCAATCAGCACCTAAGTATGTATCCTGTATGTTAAAAGATTTAATGGGCAGTTAGCAGCAGTAGTTACTGTCAGTGATAATCTTCTGTTAAACAACAAAATGCTTGTTATGGTGAAAGCATCCTCCAGGAATTTGTATGTATCTAGTGACTGGTACTGAGCCAAAACAGTCACATCTGTTATTGTTCATTGGGGTGCTAGGTGTGTCCCCAAAGGAACATAATTTAAGGTGAAATATAGTAACCTAATGAAACTCCAGCAGTGTTTGTTTTTCAACAAATTCTGGCCCATTAGGATTAGAAGCAATATGTTTCAATATGTAAAGTCCTGAAAGGACATTGCCAATTTGCTGATAAAGCAAATGGTTCAAATGTGTTCTTCTGTACTGTTCTTCTGTACATATGGAAATAGAAATAATTTAGCAGTTGGAAGTCCTGTATATGGCACTGTCATAATGAAGATAAGAGTCTCCTGGTGTGAGTGGAAATCACCTACAGAAACAAAGAGAGTACCAGCCTTTCCTGGCAAGCAATAAATACAGAATCACGGAATCGTTGAGGTTGGAAGGGATGCCTGGAGGTCATCTGGTCCAACCTCCCTGCTCAAGCAGGGCCACCTACAGCCATTTGCCCAAGACCATGTCCCTGCGGCTTTTGAATATCTCCAAGGAGGGAGACTCCACCATCTCTCTGGGCAACCTGTGCAAGTGTTCAGTCACCCTCACAGTCAAAAAGTGTTTCCTGATGTTCAGAGGGAATCTTTTGTGTTCCAGTTTGTGGTCCTGTCACTGGACACCACTGAAAAGAACTTGCCTCCACCCTTTTTGCACCCTCCCTTCAGATATTTATATGCATTAATAAGATCCCTCATGAACCTCCTCTTCTCTAGGTGAAACAGTCCCAGCTCTCTCAGCCTTTCCTCATAGGAGAGGTGCTCCAGTCCTTTCATCATCTTTGTGGCCCTTGACTGCATTCTCTCCTGTGCGTCCACCTCTCTCTCATACTGGAGAGTCCAGAACTGGACACAGTACTCCAGGTGTGCCCTCACCAGTGCTGAGTAGAGGGGAAGGATCACCTCCCTTGACTTGCTAGCAATACTTCGATACTTTGCTTGATGCAGCTCAGGATACCATCAGCCTCCTTTGCCAGAAGGGCACACTGCTGGCTCATGTTCAACTTGGTGTCCACCAGGACCTCCCCGGTCCTTTTCTGCCAAGCTGGGTGGGCCCCCAGCATATACTGGTGTATGGGGTTGTTTCTCCCCAGGTGCAGAACTTGGCACTTCCCCTTGTTGAACTTCATGAGGTTCCTGTCAGCCCATTTCTCCAGCCTGTCAAGCTTGCTTGATGGCAGCATGACCCTCTGGTGTATCAGCCACTCCTCCCAGTTTTGTGTCATCAGCAAACTTGCTGAGGGTATACTCTGCCTCATCATCCATACTATTAATGAAGATGTTAAACAGGACTGGACCCTGTATGACCCCTGGGGTACACCACTAACTACTGGCCTGCAACTGGACTTTGTGCCACTGATCACCAGCCTTTGGGAACAGGATCTCTCATTGCTGTCTAGGTGTCCCAGTAGGGGCAGGGAAATGGTGGGACAGGACACCTGAGCAACTGCATTGTTTTGTAATATTCACTTCAAACCAAACAAACTGATTTGTGCATGTCCTGGTTTGAGTGACACAGGACTAATTTCTTTTCTAATGCTTGGGAAAACTGCACTTTTAGAAGACTCTAGTGTCTAAATTTGTGAAAATATTGGCTTTATAGCCAGCTATGGTGTGTGCTTTTCAAGGTCTCAGTGTTTTCGAGCTCTCCAGGTGCAGGGATTAGGAGGAGCAAGACCCAGGCACTTGACCCAAGCTGGGTTTCATACCATGAACATCATGAACATCACATTCAATATAAATTAGAAAGTTTGTTGTGAAGTGCTCTCTATCCCATAATGGCTGCAATCCAGAGAAGTTCTTTGCCCTGGTGCTGGACCCCTGAGGCCTTCCCTTCCTCCCAAAGCCGTAGCACTCTCAGTGTCCGACATTTGCTGTCCACTGCTGGGAGTGCACAGCTTCCTGCTGATACAGTTGGCTGAGTATAATGCTTGTATATTTTAGATTGGTATTGGGATCACTATTGGTTCTTTGGTGTTATTAATGTAAGGCAAGTATAGCCTTTTTATTCTAGCAGCAATGTGTTTCCAATTTTTCCCTGTGTACAAACACCCCTTGCGCTCTTTGAAGGTTTTTGTATAGCCTCCCAAGAAATATCCTTTGGGCACACCTGTTAAATTCAACAACAGTTTCCGTGTAGTAACGCAAATTGACAGAAAAATTGCAACAATTGCATTAAGAGGAAAATAATTGTATGATAAAGAAAAAAAATTTTTTTTTCATGCACAATATGAATCTTTATTCAGTAAATCAGGTCATAATATTTGTGGTTCTACCTTGTGCATCAAAGCCTCTCTTTCTTTCCCCTTCCTGGGTAATTGCAGGAAAATAGCCACCTCTATGAAACAGGCCGTATACACATCCCTGTAGTCAGTCTAGTTTCCTAAGGGTAAGACCTATTTCACCCTCATGACTTCAGCAAGTGTATTTCTGCTGAAGAACTGGAAAATGTTCTTTCCTCTCAACTAGCAGAATGAAATAACTCTTTCTGATGTCTGTAATTCCAGCTGCTCTCATCACCAATCCATTTAGAAAAGGAATTCTGCCTGTGATGGTGGATTAAATTCTTTTGTCTGTGCCGTGACTTTGAGGGGGACTTGTGCTCCCAAATCATCTAAGTGCCACTACAAATGCTGCACTGCTTACACAGCCCTGCTGGAGAGGACTTGTGTTCCCAGTCTTATTTGCCATTCTGGATTTGTGAGTGAGAAATGCAGTGATTCACAGCAGCTGCTATAGAGTGAATATGGATATTGACAGAATCATTACTGTATTAGATGTTTAAAAGTCTTTTTTTTTTTTCCAAAGATGTGAAGAATTTGGGGAATTACTGTATTTTATTTACCACAGAATATGTTTCAGCAGTGAGTTGACAAAGCCTATCAGGCATAGCTGTATAGGTGGTCTTCTCGCCTCAGCTTCCTTGTGGAGTAACTCATACCAGCTTATTTTTGTGTCTTGATTTTCTGCTCTTTGTGAATCATTTATATAATGCTATGGTGTTTGACATCTATAGCAGTTTTCCTTCTCCTGTTAAATTGAGGTTAACAGTGCTACCATTTATACTGTAAATTATAGTCCCTTCTGTGGCATTTCTGTGTATCCAGAGCAGATGGGAGCTTGCTTTTAAAACTCCTAAAAATTGCTTGTTTACATTATATTGCTATCCCTTTATCTCAGTAATAGTACTTCCAGAATTTCATTTTTGTGCTGCAGACTGTTTCCACCCCTCCTCCCACTGTTTCTGAGAGACTGTCATGTTGAAATGGATAGTCTGAAGGTCCATAAAAAATATGGGAAAGGGATACTGTACCATGCTGAAAGAGTATTCGAGAATCTCCGTATTTTTTTTGCAGTGACTAGAAACTTGTGATTATATAGCATGTATAGATACATGCACTTGGTATGACTCATTGCTATAGGACTAGGATCGTTACTCTTATTTCTCCTTTACTGTTGTTTCATCGCTTCCTTCCCCTGTTCTCTTAGGAGTGCAGTTTAATGCATCCATCTTGGGGACAGGGGCATTCTTTGCCTGCTCTGCATTTACTTCTTTATTCCCATGATGCAAGTATGAATGGCTAGAAATAGTGAAGTAGAAAATTCTCAGCCAATAAAAAATCTGAGAAAGTGCAATGACATTTCAAAAGTACCTTCTGGTCTAAATACTACAAGATTGTTTGCATTCCCTGTTTTTGACTTCCTCCTTGTGCCAATGAGTGGTTATTTGGAGGACCATGGGCTGATGTCCTCCCATATCAGTTTTGTTTTCCTGTGTGGAAATCCCTACCATCTTTGTCCATATGCTTACTTTCCTATTCTTACACTCTATTCTAGTCCCTGCCATAAGGACATGGAGAGAAAACTTACATCTCACTTGCCATTCACAACATGGATTTCAGAAAGAAGGTCATTAGACAACACGAAGAGAGTGCTTGCAAAAATTAGTCCATGACCAACAACTTTCTCTAATATAAAATATATTTGGAACCATTCTGAAGGGTGGAGAGAGAAGTGAAAGAAAAGTGTCTCATCATTTTTCAACCTCTCTAGCCATTGGATTTTTATAGGTCCCAAAAGCCAGGCAAGTCAACAATACATAACTGGTTGCCTGCAGAAAATTCGACAATCACTTAATTGTTTTGCATTCTGGATACAAAGCCATGAAAAACAAGTTCCTTCCTAAAGAGTTCCAGCTCTCTTCATAAACATTTATTTTGTCCAAATAAAGCAAACTATGCTGAAATGCCTGCTGGCATATGATGTATTGTGTTATAACATGATAAAATTGCAAGCAGAGGGAAAAACACATGATGGTGTGAATGATAAAAAGTGACCCTGTCTTCAGTAGAGATGGTCCTGCATAGTGGTATGTCTGTCTCTCTGTTGAGCTCTTCCAGCTGCCACACAGTCCATGTTTGCCAGCATCCATAATGTCATGTTGACAAATACTCTCTTGTGAGCCACACCTCTCCTGTCAGGGATGCTGAATCATGCTTCTCTAGGGGGTACGGGTGGGCAGATGGGGGCATAGAACTTAAATGACAAGCAAAAATAATTATTTTGAACACATGAATGAAAAATTATGTCACTGGAAATGGTAACTGATGCCACTGAGTTCAGACAACTTTAAATTAGACCCAAACACAAGCACCAGAAACAAGGTGTGAGCATTTTGCAAGTGCTAATATAGAGTCCTCATCTGGAAGACTTGTTTTGAACCTAATTATTTATGCAAACATGCAAAGATCCTTGTTAAGCTCTGATAATTCTAATGGCCCATATAAGTGTTTTAGTCATTTTTCCATAAAAGAAAATACTTCAGGGTAAAGATACTCCCAGAGGCAAACCAGTTTTTTAAGTCTGTATTTTAGGTAGGTTGATGGCCAAGAATGGCCATGGAAGCTGTGAGGAGGGGTCAGGGAGGCTACCTGATTTAAGGGTGGGAAATTTATAAATTAAAAGGCCTTTTAGAGATGGGATTGGATCCTGAGGGACGACTGCTCAGGAAGACAATGGAGAGACAGGGAGTTTCGCTTTTTACAGAACAGGGTTTCCCACTTCTATTTATTTATTTACTACTGCTTGGTCATTCAGGCCCATACACTCCTTTTTCTATTGAGCAGAGTAATCTTTAGGAAAAAAAGTGTGCTCAAATTTAGTGAGAAGAACAGGGCTGGGCTTCCCAACTCAGCAGGACAGTTGCCTTGCAAGGCACTGGCTGGAGCAGCTCCTGTTCTTCGGGAGCCATCGAACTTGCATTGCTCTCCTTCAGTGAGCTCCTGAAAGCAGGGAGCTGCCTTCTGCCGTGGGAGCTGGACTCCTCTCCCTCTTTCCCTGAGGCTTGTTCACTTGCAAACTGTAGAAACATAATTCTTCTGTGTTTCTGTGACAATAAACATTGTCTTTAAAATAAAATGAGCAAAACAAGTTAAGACAAGCTCCTCTCAGTTGCCAAATAGGTTTTTCTCACAGTCATAGGCATGCTTTGTCAGCCCACAGCTGCGAGTGTTTTTGCTGTAATCAGCCCTGTGTATGCTTTGAGTTACATAGTACAAAACACCGCTAAATGCTTAGATATTTTCTACCTGAAAAGAACATATGACAGAATTTTTTTGCTGGTCATGTGTGGTACCCATTTGATAGAAACTCAAACAATGTATGTTTGTTACCTAAGAAAATTTCGAATGGAGAGTTTGATGTATAGTTACTTCTTTAGATTGATTCTGTTATTTCTGTGGAGGCCTGAAGGGAAAACCCCTGCCCATGGCCCAGGAGTCCCACTTCAGCCCAGCTCCATCAGTCCCTGCCCCAGCGATGCAGTCAGTGCAGGTATGTCAATAAATTGCTTAGGCTGTAAAAGCACTAGTCCAGAAAACTTCTCTCTGCGTCTGTTTCCGTTCTTATTGGTATGTTTACAGAGTTCTGCATAACCAGGTTTGTCCTTTTACTGGTTACATCTGTTGCCCTGAATGGTAGGGCATGCCATTCCCACGGTGGTGTTAAACTGCTTTAGAATTAACAGTGCAGCAAATTGGGGACCAAACCACACTTTTACTTCCTTTAAAATCTTTGCATTATAAGAAAGACATCATTGTCTTCTGAAAGACAGAGAGGAGCTGTGTAGGAATTCTCACATTTTCAGATTATCAGCCACATGCTAGAAAGGATATTTCCCCTGACAGACCCATGTCATCCATGTGTCAACCGCAGCAATTGGTAATGTAGTAAACTAAGACTAGAATACAAATAAATACATTTATCTCTTTCATCTAAAGCATTTCTAAAGAAATTTACCTAAAAGCATTATCTAAAGCATGTTTATCTCATTTATCTAAAGTAAGATGAGTAGCAATTTTTTTTTCCATTTGAGAAACATTAACAGCAGTCTTCAGGACCTGATTAGGTTTTCTTCTCCTGTGTATCCTTTATCCACATTGCACATACATTAATGTCTGCTTCTTTCCCCTGCATTTTTTTGCCCAGCCATCTGACCTTCTTGCCTCTGATAAGTATGCTGTGGCCTGGTTTCTTTTTCTCCTGAACTGATTTCCTTATCTTTTGTCTCCTGCTTCCCTCCCTGAGAACGTATTCTTGAAAGACTACTGCCAGGGAGTATGACCTCGAATAGTACTTGGTTTATCAGTTACTACACTACGGGCATAATTAATTCCAGTAAAATATAAATGCAGTTGTCCAAAATTTTTGTAATTCTTAAGCTTTCTATGAAAAAATTAAATTGGATGAATTA
This sequence comes from Burhinus oedicnemus, assembly GCA_008921705.1. Taxonomy (NCBI): domain Eukaryota; kingdom Metazoa; phylum Chordata; class Aves; order Charadriiformes; family Burhinidae; genus Burhinus; species Burhinus oedicnemus. The sequence goes on along the minus strand of VFFE01006985.1, from coordinate 21,689 downwards.
ATGCAGAAACTAGCGAGTAAAATTCTATCCCCATGTCAATTTGAGCATGGGCAAGTGCAGTGTGAACATCACTGTGTCTCCCATCTGTGGACAGTAGTTTTTCTGGGATGGTACTTTTACAGTCTGTGCTACTTACTGACATAATGGCATTGACCATGAAATTGTCAGTGTGCAGCAAGGACCAGCAGCTCCCTAAGGGATGAGGTCAGACACATCTGATGTCTTCCGTCATTAGCTTTGGATTGTCCTTTGCTTTTTGTCCTTTGGTTTTCTCTGCAAAGAGACCACTTGTGAGGTTGTCAGGTGTTCAGTAGGAATTGGAGCTGCACCTACAGGAAGTTTAAAATGCTGGGGCAGGAGTATACAGTTTCCAATGCAATGTTCATGAAAGTAAGCAGACAGCCTTAGTCACAACTTAATCAAATTTTACTCATTTAACTTGGTCAAAATACCTTGCTTTTACTTGAAATGAGTTCTGTGCTTCAGATGATCCAAATATTATTTGAAAATTTTAAAAGACGAGTTAATTTGGTATACTCTAAAGCAGTTGATTCATTAATTCGATTGTAAGGACATGATATACAGTCTTTCTTTTCAGGTCGTAACTTTGTTATAGGTAAGACTGATTTATTGGCAGACCAGAGGAATAGAATTGTGCTCTGTTTTACAGAAAATGTCATAAATAATACACTCTGAAATGCTTCTCACAGATACAGCAGACTATAAATTACAGAGAGGCGTTGTGTAAAGACATTCTACAGTGAGTTAATTAAGGCATTCAGGCATAAAGCCGATAACACAAAGAAAAAAAAATTATACGATACAGGGCAGGGAGGAAATCTATGCTTTTGATTGAGATCTGAAAAGGGAATGAATTGATGAGGCAGAGAGAAAGAGGCAATCTGTTTCAGATGGCAGGTTACAGGTGAGAAGGTGTTTACAGCAAGAGTAGTAAGTGTGAAGGAACAGAAAGAAGCCTGGCTCTAGACTGCAAAAGGAGAAACAGAAGAGGGAAGAGAAATGAGTTGAGCTAGAGAAAATCCATGGGTTTGGAAAGCAGGAACCAGAGAAGGCTTCCAGCTGGATCGTGTACTGTGTGGAAAGCTGAGCTGAGCAAGACTTTAAGAATCAAAGTAGTTATGAAGAAAAGATTAGAATATGGGGGTAAGACTGGGACTTGTGGGGTAATGATACACAGATTTGTGCACTGGAGATTGAATCCGGTCTCGTGCTGTGCTATTACACATCAACAGCAAAAGGCTGCACAGCCTATCCTCTCAAGTATCTTTTCAGCCATGTAGGAAACAGAATAGAGTATTTTCTTATTGCTCAGAAAATATCCTGGGCTGGGGAGATTGACCAGCATAGAACCTATTAATTGTGAATCTAAGGTGAAATTGCCTGTCAGTAATAACCAGGCTGTAGCTAGCTTGCAGCCATGCTGTAGGAAGAGCCCTGCTCTCCCGTCGTGCTCTTCCCTGCTTACATTTCATGCTGTACCTGTAGTGTGCAATGGAACAGTTCTCCGCTGGTGCAGTGAAGTGACTGAATAAGCATCTGGATTGGTGAGATGATGCCTTTTTTATCTCTTAAAAAATCACCCAGGAAAGGACTAGACTTAAGAGGTGGGATACCTGAAGAGGAAGGTGGTAGACTGCAAGATTCAGGCTTGTTCACCAAGGGAGAGAAAGCTCTCTCCAACAGGTTAGCAGGGTAATTGCACACCACACGAAGTCATGCCACAATACTCTGCCTTTCAGCAAGGCAGAGATTCACTATATTTCTGGGTAATTAATATATTTACAGAGGTTGATTCCTGCAGGGCAATAGAGGAATTAATGTTGTCTGAAAATGTTCTGTTTGTACCTAGCTTTGTATTTATGAAACTTTAGCACAGAAGGCTATGATTTCTTCTAAGAAGAATGACTTGATCTGTGTTAAAAAAAATGCAAACAGAAAAATCCTGCTAGCATAGCCACATGGAGTGGAACAGATTTCCATAGAAGTGTATTATTTGTGGATGACAGTATTGTGTCTTTGAATAAGATGTTAAAATACAGTATGGGTATGCTACTTATGCACATTTCCAGAAAGATACAGCTGGTAAAAAACAAATGAGCTGAAATAATAAGTAGTTAAAATTTTAACGGAATAAAGGAGGTCAAGCAGAATCAGTCCATCAATCAGTTACCAATAAACAAAAGTAGACATATAAGAAAAGGTCATTTATGCCATGTTCTCCCTGGAAGTCAAAACCTCTTAATTCATTATGGAATGAGGCTCTACATAAGCACAACTCCTAGTTTGATCACGGTTTGGCTTTTTTCCTAAGGATCTCATTTGTGGCACTTTTACAAACATTTTTTTTCAACAATTATTTAAATTTTAAATTCAGAAAATATTTATTATTGGATTTCTAAGTATTTTTTTCCTAAACTGCAATGAACATATAAAAATGAGAAAGGTCATTGTAACACATTAATTAGAATATTTTTCAGTCAGTAGTGGTCTTGCTGATTCCAATAAAAGAAGATTCACCTGTAACAGAAGAATCAAAATGTACGATTTGCACCTGTTGTTTCTGAGAACTGTTCCTATATTAGGTACTCATGGCAGCAAGGGTGGTAGAAAACCAACTTCTTTTTGCAAACTTTTCACAATTCCTAGAAGCAAAACAACAGCAAATCAAATCTATTTGACAGTTCCTGTTACAGCCAGCAGTCTCTGTCTGCCTATAAAGTAGTAAATGGAACAAGAATAGTTCTCACAAGTGTTATCACATTACTGGATGGTAAAAGCACTCCATTTTTCAGGTTCCTGTAGTAAATATTCATGCTTTTATGGGTTCCTGTATCTGCAAGATCTGGTTAGGTATGCAATCAGCCTTTTTCATTTATTCCCTTTTCTTAGGAGAAATGGTTTGTAGATTGGCTGATGAGTAGTTGTAGCCTCTATCAGCCTGACACCCTGTTAAGCTAGTTGCTAACAAATAGATCTGTGAAGCTATCATCCTGCACATTTTGAGCCTTTCAGTAAAATTGGCTAGCATGATGGCTCACTGAGTATCTTATTCACAGGAAGACATTCCAACAATATTGACCATCTTCAAAAGGCTCAATTTATTTTAAAAAATTGACATTGTCTTAGAAGAAAAAGGTGTCACTTGATACAAATGGCATTGTTATACATCAAAGATGTTTTCTGATGTAGGGCACATACTCTTAAAAGAATAAGTCTTTTTAATTTTTTTAGAAATGTTTTTTAAATGTCCAGCATTCTTTTTGTTGAACTTGGAGAGAATTGCTTTAGGAAAAAAGGAATCAACTTAACTTAATCAGAGTTTTTCTTCAGGTGAGTCTACCATTATGAGGCTTTTTTGTTCATCAAAGTTCTGATGCATGAGGTCAGTGGAATCCTTTGCATTGAAATTGTTCATGAGTTTTGGGTTAGGCAGCAGTCAATTAGAATTTATATGTGTAGACCACTTGAAAGACTTATGTGTGATGGAGACCAGAACATGGATGTGGAAAACAAAGAATATCAGAGTTTGGGTAGAGGCTGGAAACTGAATGTTACTTAGCAGTGAACATGCTGTGGGATTTCAACACATAAGAGCTCTCTCACAGTCACAAAATTTAACTGCTCACTGGTTATATGCTGTGCTTGAAACAGCCATTAAAACAAACATTATAATGGGAGAAAAAAATCTGTTCTGTAAATAGGCAATAGTGACTGGCTCACTGATGCTGCTTCTTTGCAGCAGAAGAAAAGCTAAGCTTGCATTTTGATAACTATTTGAAGATTTGCTTTAAATGGATAAAGTTCCTTGCTAAGCAGCTCACATTATTTTTCTTTTCATCCTTGTTTGCCTGACAGATGAATTTGGAGCCAAACAAAACCTGAAGGTACAAGAAAGAAACCTGAAGTATTGCAATTCTGGCTGGCAGGGTCAATTACAAAGTCTTGATTTGAAGAGTTGGGAAAGTTCCATGAAAAAAGGATCCAGATCTGAGAAGGTGTACATGGTAAGGAGCCCGTCATGTCTGCACTGCAATAGATTGCTTCCCTCCATGGGACTAGGCATGCAAGTCTCTGTACAGATACACTAGGACTTCAGGAAACCTCTCTAACTTGTGCTCTCACATGAAAGCGACACATATTCAGGCAAGGTACTGCATTAATAGTGCTGGTGGCATCAGCCATCCTGTGGGAGACTCAGTGCTGCAGGAGATAAAAAGGTCTGTGCCTCTGAAAGCACAGTCCAGCTCAGACTGTTTGTGCATACAGCTTTGCATCATATATGCCTCTGGGATGAGAAAAGACAGAGCCATGGGAGCTGTACTGCCCTTGGGGACCCTAGGAATTAAGTGGAATCATCAACAGTAAAGTAGGAGGCAAAACCTGCTGCAGGACTTCTTCATCTAACCTTTAAATTAGGTTTATCCGGTGTATGCACAGTTTTGTGGCATCTGTTTACAGAAGCAAGACTCTTTGCTGACTATCCTTTACCTTCCACTCTTGGACAGGCTAAGTGCTTTCATCACGCTAGCCTGGTGCAGTGATTGGTGTATCTTCTCCATTCTCTTCTGCAAGGAAGAAAACTTTTGTGTGTGCTCTCCATGTGCATGATTTTGCTGGCAGCAAAGGAAAAGGATACCAAATATTTGCATGCTTAAAAACAATGATTCTTCACCTTTTTTTTTTTCTGTCTCTCTGAGGTGAGTGTTCTTACCTAATTCTGGCAGTGGTAATTCAATGTCTCTCTTCTTTGCACTTGGCCCACGCTGATTGCTGCTGGCCATTCTGGATGTCATCTCTAAGCATATGGAGGAAAAGAAGGTTATTGGGAGTGGTCAACATGGATTGACCAAGGGGAAATTATGCTTGACCAACCTGATAGCCTTCTGTGATGACATGACTGGCTGAGTGGATGAGGGGACAGCAGTGGCTTTTGACACTTTCTCCCATAACATCCTCACAGGTAAGCTTAGGAAGTGTGGGCTGGATGAGTGGACAGTGAGGTGTATTGAGAACTGGCTGAATGGCAGAGCTCAGAGGGTTGTGAACAGCAGTGCAGAGTCTAGTTGGAGGCCTGTAACGAGTGGTGTTCCCCAAGGGTCAGTACTGGGTCCAGTCCTCTTCAACAAATTCATCAGTGACCTGGATGAGGGGACAGAGTGTACCCTCAGCAAGTTTGCTGATGACACAAAACTGGAAGGGGTGGCTGACACACCCAAAGACTGTGCTGCCATTCAGCGTGACCTGGACAGGCTGGAGAGTTGGGCAGAGAGAAACCTCATGAAATTCAACAAGGGCAAGTGAAAGGTACTGCACTTGGGGAGGAATAATCCCATGCACCAGTACAGGTTAGGGGCTGACCTGCTGGAAAGCAGCTCTGTGGAAAGGGACCTGGGAGTCCTGGTGGACAACGGGATGACTATGAGCCAGAAATGTGCCCTTGTGGCCAAGAAGGTCAATGGTATCCTGCGGTGCCTTAAAAAGAGCATGGCCAGCAGATCGCAGGAGGTTATCCTCCCCCTCTACTCTGCCCTGGTGAGGCCGCATCTGGAGTACTGTGTCCAGTTCTGGGCTCCCCAGTTCAATAAAGACAAGGAACTACTGGAAAGAGTCCAGCGGAGGGCTGCGAAGTTGATCAGGGGACTGGAGCATCTCTCTTATGAGGAAAGACTGAGACCTGGGTCTGTTGAGCCTGGAGAAGACTGAGAGGTGATCACATGAATGCTTATAAATGTCTAAAGGGCAGGTGTCAAGAGGATGGAGCCAGACTCTTTTGAGTGGTGCGCAGGAACAGGACAAGAGGCAACAGGGAACCAAACTAGGACACAGGAAATTCCATCTAAACATGAGGAGGAACTTCTTTACTTTGAGGGTGGCAGAGCACTGGAACAGGCTGCCCAGAGAGGTGGTGGAGTCTCCTTCTCTGGAGATATTCAAAACCCGCCTGGACGCCATCCTGTGCAACCTGCTTTGGTTGAACCTGCTTTGGCAGGGGGCTTGGACTAGATGATCTCTAAGGGTCCCTTCTGACCCCTACCATTCTGTGATTCTGTGATTCAGGTAGCACAGATATCTCTGTGTTATGCTAGACTCCCTTGTCCATATGCAAATCTTCTACTCTGGGCTTCTTCTGTTACCTGTAGTATTACCTTATTTCACAACAGTTTCATATTAATTAGGGGATGGTTCTCAGAAAAAGGGGGGACATGTTGAAGATACAGCAGTTCCCACAATAGGTAAAGCACTGCACTGAATGCTCATTAGTAAGACACAGCTTGCAAAGTCATAATGATAATAGAAACGGCAGTGACAATGTCCTGGGTCAGTGCTTTGTGTGCGTATATGTTTCAAATGCATGCAAGGGATCCTATTAGAGCTTTAAAATCATTTTAAAGGCTTTGCCTCAGCAAGTTTTTGTGCTCATTTAAACCCCTGGTTTATCATTATGAAGTGTATTAGCTTTCCCATGTTTAATGCTTATTTCTGTCCTGAGAGAAATAAACAAATAATACTTTGCAAATGGGTTCTTGGGAACGGAGGCGAAGTGGCAGCAGGGTATCGTTTGCACTTACAGCTGATTGCTTTAAAAAGCTGTTCTAGAGTTCAAAAGGTGAAAAAACAGACTTGGTGAACATGTGCATTTTACTTATATTTTCCTCTTTGCTCAGAATGGATTTACAGAGCAGTCTTTTGACAGGCATGAGGCAGTGCCAGTTTTTCAAGTCTTGCATGAAAGAAGAGAAAGCAGGAAGTCGTATTTGCACAGTATTTCTGTGAGACTGCTAGCCTCAAGTGTAGGCTGCTCCCTGCTGCTGCTGCTATATTTACCTCGTGAAAGACTGGTTTAAAGCGTAATGAAACCATAGTGGGAAAAGATGTGTTCCTTTTCCACAAGCGTTTAGAAACAAATAAGCATCTTTATGAAACAATAGTGTCTCCTGTGCCAAAACACAGGCATGCAACTGCCCGCAGCAAAGGTTCATGTAAGGCCATTTAGAAATGTGTATTACAGGAGTGAATGAAGTTCAGAGAGTGTTGTTTGAATGGAAAGGTACGTGAAAATAATGGAAGAAGAAAGTGGAAAGAGTGGGTGAAAGAAGCAGAGAACAGTCCTTGGGAGTGTGATCCTGAACAAGCACTTGGTGCTATGGGGCCTTGGACTGGTGAGCAGAGACGTTGCCTCTTGCTGTGCATGGGTGTATTCAGGAAACAGAACTTTGTACATAAGCAGGAATGCACCAGGTATATTTTGTTCCATCTCTGATTTATTTTCTTGAAAGAAATAATGTCGAATATGGAAATGCTTTTTATTTTCAACAAACAGTGAGATTCAGAAATTATTTCATTCTTCCCTCCTGTACATTTACTGCCACTGAGTAGAGTTAGTATTCAGACTTCATTTCTCCTAATCACCTACTGCCAATTGCAATTCTTTCTGAAAAGCAAATATTGATTTTTGTAATGTGGGAAAAGTCAGCTGAGGGCTCAGATGAAGATCATCACATTTTGTGTGATTTAATCCGCTTTTCAAGTGGAAAAGACTACTATATTAATTTGACAGTCTGTTAATGCTGAAATTAACTGAATATGCAAATGTTTGAGAATAAGTGCTCAGTCAAACCAGTTCTTAAGATCTTGGTGCCTATTTCGCGGGATTTAAATAAAAGTAGCTTGGCTTTTCAAACAGCTCAATACTTGCATCATCCCTTGGCTTAATAAGCACATCTTCTGTGACACTATAGTACAACTCATTTATAAATCTGTCCGTATAACATCCATGGAATTTGCTTGTTACGGAAATGTGTTGTGGCAGCGGTTGAAGGAAAGGTTGTAAAAAAATTATTGTAGCTAGGGACCTGAATCACTGTAAGGCTTTATACTAAAATTGCCTCGCAGGAGGTACAGCAATTCTGCACAAAGACTGTGCAATTTATAAATGGAAACTTTTATTCTTCAGCACTTTCTCCGTGCATGATTAGGCTTCTTTAAAAAAAAAAAAAAAAAGGCAGCCATGGTGCAATGCTAACACTTATGAGTGATGCATGATTGATGATCCCCTAAAGGCAGTGAGAGAGAAAATTACCTCCTTCCCTCATTTAAGGGCATTATTAGAAGACTCAATGAGTTCAAAGCTCAGGAAATTATGTTAAGAGGACTGAACCAGGCTTTAAAAAAACTCAGGATAAATTATTTTTGCAGCAGTTCAAGGGTAAGATTTCTTTTAAGGCACTGTAAAAGAAGAAGAATACTTTGACACATTGTTACATGGTACTCTTAAAAAATATCTGTCACATCATTTGTGATTTACTCGCACAGGTAGTATTCTCTCCATGTACTAAATGGACTGCAATCTGCAACCAATGCAAATTAAATGCTATGTATGTCCTAGTACCTCAATGTGAAAAGTAAAGGGATCCTTCTCTCAGTTGTGAAGGTAACATGATATGCTGGGAAAGAACAGGATGAGCTAACACCATCCGTGTTTTCTCCTGCAGGATTCGAGAACGAGACCGGGTCAGTGTCAGCTGGCAATGTACACTTCTACTGCTAGGGAGAGGGAAAATGGGAACGGTACTAAACAGATCTAAGGATACTTCTTTTCTTTCATTTTTTGCCTTGCATCCTCCGTAATTAACTGTCTTGCGGCACTGCTCTAGCATCAGCCAGAAAACAGTGAGAGGTGCACTGTAGCTGATCAGAGGGACATGGAGCTGGGTCTGTCCTGTCACAATCCTACTGGGGCATGCATGGCAGCTCCTTTTTACCAGTTGCAGAAGGAAACAAGACTTACACAGTCTCCATCTCTGTATCTGTCTGATCTGTGCCTGATGACATTAGCAGAAGTTGTCTGAATGATTCAAAATTTGGAAGAGGTAGTTGTCTCAAAGGTATTACGTTCTATGCAATTTCCATGGGGCAGAGAAGAGGCAGCTTCAGCAGCCTTGTAAAGGGAGTGCCCACTGTAGCATGACCTCTATCCTTATGAGGCACAGGAAGTCTATATGGGAGACTCTCTGTGTTACAAACACTCCAAATGGGAAGAGCATCAGCTGGAACTGACACTGTGTGAGGTGCCAGCGAATCCAGCCACAAAAGACATCCTTAGGAAATCAGGTTTCATTGCTCTTGTTACTTTAGAATTTTGTAAAATATGACTATTCTCGCCTGAGCTGAACAAAATGCAAGTTCCTGATTCCAAAGGTGTCATGTTTTATCATGGCCTTTAAAACAGGGGGACATTTAACTACCTACAAAATACACTTTGTCTCAGCTTCTAACCAAAATCCCCTATGGGAGTTGTCTCCAAGTACAACTCTAAAAATCCTTAACTTATGTCAGCGTTCATGGATGTTATGCTTAAGCAAACCTGTATGTTGATAGCATAAATATATTTTAGTTAAAGTGGAACACAGTGGACTTGTGACATGTCCGTGCCCTATCACAGTGTCTTAATGTGAGTTTTTAGATGTCTTTTTTGGAGTATGGGCACAATTTTGAGATTTTTGTATTCAAGTAGGAGAGAAACAATCTGTCTCACCTACCTCCAGACAGGAAGGTAAATTGGCAATTTTCTTATTGCAGAACCTTTATTTGATGTAATAGAGAAATAAACCCTAAAATCCCACATTATCACCTGCCATTTAATAAAAATAAGCACAAATAGTATATTAATGATAGACCATCTAATTTATTTGTGTCTGTACCAGTTTTGAGGGGCTGCAAGCAACACTTGAGTGGCAAGGAAATTAAAAGAACAACGTTAGCTTTTTGTTGACTTTTGAGCAACTTACACCTGTCCCCTTAATTGGCTTAACATCTCCCCTTCAAGGATTTGAGATTACTTCACCAACTCAGACAAATTATCTGCATTTTAATAGTCTCTTAAGCTTTAATAATGACACGTGAATTGAGTCTCTGTAGTCTTGGTCAAAAGTAATGCTTTCCTAATACCATGTCTTCACAGCTTCATAAAATAATATGAATTTAAATGAGTTTCTTGAAGCTACCAAGCAGAATTGAACATTCCTACTTTCCCTTTACTATATGGAAACAGATTTTTTTTTCTATACACGAAAAGTATCTGCTCTTTTTCAGACTGACGATATCAAGATCTACAAAAGCAACAAATCAAGAAAGAATAACTGTAATGTATCCATCTTACAATTGCTCTCTTAATATGTTCCATCAATTGCTCTCATAAAATAGCAGCTTTCTCATAGTTACCATCACAGAAGGACAGAAATTCTCCTTCACTGGAAGTCCAGGAGACAGGAAAATGACAGCGGCTATGTCTAAATTAACTGAGCTGGAGGCACTTCTCAGCTCCTATGAATAAAGCTGCTAGACATTTTGTGATGTGTCTGGGAGAGACCCAGATGCACGCCATTGCCTGTCCATCTTTAGATTTGTGGTTTATTTGGGAAGGAAACAGATGTGTAGGCATGTAGGGAGTGACATTTGCTCCTTGAGCAGAGTCTGCTGTTGGGACAATCAAGAGCGTGTGTTTGATGCACAACTTAGATTTAGCCAGTATCTACATACCTTCACATAGCTGAATATATCAATAAAAGCATTATGTTTCCACATGAACAGGCTCACTGAAAATTTGGCTGAAAAAGCTGCGCACAAACCATTAAAGTGCTGGCTTCATCATCATTAAAAACTAATCAGGCCCATCACTGCTGAAACATCAGCTTCTCTTGTTTGTATACAGAGTACATCACTAATTTATTTAAATGTCAGCAACAGACTTCATCAAGGTTCTCTACAGTTCATCCTACATCCCTGTGCAGGATGGGAAAAGAAGTTATCGCTGCCAACCATCTCAGTTCGTTCACCACAACATAATTCAGACATGGCCTTGGATACATCCTTGAAAATCTTTGAGGCTAGAGTGTCACAGACTATTCTCTATGCTGGTAGCTTAGCACTTTTGTACCAGCAGTGCTTATTCAGAACATTTACAGCTTTTTTTTCCTTTTTTTTTTTTTTTCCCTACAGTGACATAAAGAGCATCCTGTAAAGGCCAGAATTAGTGCCAGATGTGTATGCATGTGGCTAGGAGAGAAAGAGGATAATTGCATACACTTCTAAAGTGAAAAAGCATTTTTATTCCAAGAGTCAATGTACTTAATTCAGTGGGTAACTCTCATTTGCTTAGCTTTGCTGCCCACTGGGACTGAGAATAGCATCCGCTTCTGTTCTGCCACAGCTTACTTTCCTTGCTTCCTAAATGATCTGTGATTTCATGAAAGCCTGATTGTTGTTTTGTTCAAAGGAATTTTTTGACAAAAACTGCATGTTAAATTAGGTAAAAGATGCAGATAGTACAATTAGCAGCAGGTGAAAAAAAAAGTCCCTGAAGGATCAGATCCTTAAAAATGTAGGAAATGGAGTGTATTAACATTAACTTCTGCATAATGAGATGTGCTTGACGCGATGAGTTAATGCATTAGCCTTTCACCCTAGAAACCTGCATTCAAAACCAGAATCACGCAGAAATTAATTTGATAGCTTCATACAATTCTTTTTTGAACATTAATCCACCTTACACAAGTCACAGCAGAGTCTGATCTGCCTAGATGCTAAAAAGCAGGCGACTGAAACAGCGTGGAATGCAGGCAGCTCTCTTCTGAGCACCTATAGGGCAGTCGGGTCCCGCTAGTCCATTGCCTTCCTGTGAGTCAAGTTGTTGCTGCTGTAGGTCTTTTCTTTGTTCAGCTGACATCTGTGCTGCCAATATATACTAGCTGAAAATTTGCCCCTATGATTTTGCAATATAAAAGTAATAGTCTGTTACTTAGATTTCATTTAATTATGACACAAAGAAAAGTTGTCTTCACTAATTATTTTGAGATTTCATGCTCTGAAAGAGAGAGAAATACAGAGGCACCCGCTTTAGTGGCCAAAAATAAATAAGCTGTGAGAAGAGGAGCCTTATTGGGATTGCTGTTTTTCATCACTGTGCTCCATCACATTATATCAAAATCAGATTGCATTAGGCTAGCAGAGCACCAGCTGATATGCACATTCAATCAGGGCTTTTCAAAGCATGCTCCCATTTTATTACGTGCATTGTAGTCAGTACTTAAATATTAACAGAGTACAAATTCCACTTAGAAGCATTTAAAAATAACACTTGATGCATTCTTTTTCAGGCTTTTGACAGCAGAATAAGCCTAGGGCTTTGGGCGAGGAGAGAAGACAGCTACGCAAAGTGCTCAATTTCTCAACTATGCTGAACAAGTAAGAATCAGGAAGAATTCAGTGCAAAATCCTTAGTGCTCAGGTCCTTAGGACATATACAGCTTGGGAGAGTTAAATGTAGGCAGCTAATTCAGGATCAGACCTTCAGACACAGGTATGATTTTTTTCAAATCACAGACACAGATACTTAGATTTGCGTGATAGCAGTGCACATTTACATGTTTGTAAGCTAAGGATGAACAGTTCTCCTTTTCATTTTTAACCTCTCTGAAAAGATGTCTGCGCACTTGTGCAATTGTGCAAGTTGTAAGAGGTTTTTTTGCCTATTCTTGGCTTTGATATTTGTCAGCCCGGCTGTCAGAGCAGCACAGATCTTGGATCTGTTGTAAACTGGAGCCACAGCACTATGAGCTTGTTTTTCTTTCACTGATGAATCTCTTGGGTTTTGTTTTGCTCTTAGTCACTGAGGTGCACTGTGTCCCCCCAGATAAAGCTACACTGAATGTCTCCCATGTAGTCCAGCCTCCCACCATGCCTGGAACACCTGTGCATTAGATTTGATGCAGTCTTTGCTCCAAAAACACTACTTTGTCAGGGCTGTGATTCAAAAAAAAAAAAACAAAACACCCACAACAAAAAAAAAACACCAAAGCCCTGGGAGAAGGAGCTAAAACATAACCAGTTTAACTAAGAAACATCTTCACCTAAAATGCAGCATCCCATTAACACTTTGGCAGTGGAAGTGTTTGGTGTCCATGTTTAGGCTTCTGGATATGCACACTAGTCTCCTAGTCTGAGCAAGGAAGTGATTAATACCTATCTCAGCCCTGCACTCAGTCAGTAAACCTGCCAAACACCCTGTGTGTTTCTGTTGTATTCGGTGTGCTTGTGGCACTCTGGCATCCATCTGTTCATCACAAAGCAGAGATCCATAGTCATCCCTCCCACCTGGGGAGGACCATTCCTACAATGTCAGGCTCCCTCGTGCCAGCTGCCTCTGGCAGTGTAAGCAGCTCAGTGGCACAACTCTAACATGGGAAGTCGAAGGTGCTCTGCAACTCTTACACAGTGCAGGCATTTACTGGGAGTTAGAGGAAATACGGCTGAGATCCTGGTGCTAAAGGAGGGCTACACATCAGAGCGCTCATTTCCTGAGCAAGTTCAAGGACTAGCAAGCAATTATGTAGACAATGTCTCCCGCTATCACCCTGAGACAAGTGAGTTTTGTCAAGTGCTTAACCTAAGAAGAGGGATGAAGTACTTCTTAAACATGGAGTTTTAAGTCAGACACCTGACCTGGAGAGAATGAGAGTTCACATACAACTCGAAAAGTGCACTCTTCTGATGCCTAACTTTTTGTCCTCGGCATGCTGCAATCATGTTTCCAGTTTTAGTAGTACCTACCGTATCTTTCTGTGTCTCACTTTGGGCTTTAAGTCATCTCTCCCATGTAAAAGCTACAAAGCTTTGTCTCATCTACAAGTGGCTCAAGTCGCCTCTGTAAACTATTATCCACCTCTTGCAGCAGAGTAATGCAAAGATAAATCTGTAACCCACCAGTTAGCATATTAAAGCCCTTTCAGCAAGTTCATTATTGTCATCATACCTCTGTGTGGGAAGCTGGGGTGCAGTATGTCATGCAGGTATGACATGTTCCCTATATTGCCTTCCAAACCACTCTTTTTTGTCTTGAACTGCTAGAAAGGGGTGTTGGAGCTGCCTCTCAAAGTGATGACATTGCTATGGTCAAAGAGCAATGGTTAATCTGTGTCAGTCTAGTGCTGGACACTGCTAGAAGGAAAAATCCAGTCTTTCTCTAACAGTTTATTCTGCAGCACCTGAACATCTGTAATACAGAAACATTCTCCCATGAAACATTTTCCTATGAATCCTGGCATTTCACTACTTTACACTTCAATTATTGTTGACTAAGAAATGCAACAGGAGGATTCCAGAGGCTACCCAGTGGAATAAACAACAGCCTTTATAAATGCAAAGACTATAAATAAGCAGGCTGATAAGAGCTGGGTATCTGTCAATTTAAATGGCATTCAGCATGTGAACTTTTAATTGAGATGAAGCATTGTGGCACAATGTATTCCATTTATTACTTTCCATTAACTTTCATGTGACCTATTTCTCTACCTCTTGACAGGCTCATCTTTCTGAGAACTTCACAGACAAAATGATATTTTTCTTTTCTGTCTGCTCAGCTGTGATCTCCGTTTGAAGCATCACTTAGCATTCACCACTAAAGGAAATAATGCCAAAGACATTAAACATTACCTTTTAATCCTCCTCCTCTTATTTAATTTTCCTTTTGTTTCTTAACCCTACTTATCTTAAAGTCTGGAAAAAGTATTTGGTGATCAATCTTCATGGTTTCCTTTTTGGCCAATTACAATGAGAGAGATGTCTTGCAGTTGCTAATCTGGTGAAAGAATAGGAAGTGAGAAACACTAGAAACTATTGTTACCCTTAGTCCTTAAAAAGAATACAGGCATACAGGTTAAAGAAGTGATTAGTAATTATGAATCATAGTCACTGACTTTCAGATTCATAGGAATATTTTTATCCACACAGTTTCTATCTTTGCTTGCTTGATTCCTACTATAAAGGCAGCAAGAGTGTAAATTCAGTGGGTTTGGTTGTAAATACAGATTTCTGATAACTCTTACTATGTCCCTGCTGAATTTCATCTTCCTGAAGTGAGTGGGGATTATGCTATGAATGTTGCTCGGTGAAAAACCTTTCTGGTTTCAACTAACAAGTAGCTAATCTGTACTTTCATTTTTTAATACCAAACACTTTCAAGTCCTGCTTATAAATCTAGTGGTACAATATGCTCATACTAGAGGGCTTTATGAGCATGTTAGTTCTCGGGGCCACTGCTGTCCAGATAAAATGAGTGGAACCACTAGGATCCAATGCATACCAACCAGACGGTGTCAGGGGAAGGATCTGTATATTCACAAGAAAAGAGAAAACGAAGGTCTTTCTGTTCTAACCCAGGTACAATTGTTGGATAAATCACCTTGTTAGGCAAGACCTAGAGTTTTTATTTCTCTAGTAGTGCAAGCCACACAACTACAGCCATACTGTAACTAACAGTGATTTAGCAAAATCAAGATATGTTTTCGTATTTCCTAAGGAAAAGACATGAATCTGATTCACTCATTTACCAACCGGTGTATGTTTCTTTACTAGTAATGGTGGTAGACTGAGAATAAGGTTTTGATTTATTTATTGAGTCTGAATGGAGCCCCAAAGCCAATATTGAAGGTCTTTATGAATAGCGTCATTTTAAGAGCTGATTTTGAAGAAGTGGGGACTAAATATTTTTGGGATGTTCATATTAGTTAACAGCAGTTATAGGATAAGTTACATTCACGTATGAAAGTATTTCTTGTATGAAATAACTATCTGTTAAGAAAAGTTGGCACTAGAGTATTCTAAAAATATTGGAAAAAATATTTTGATACATGCAAAATGAAAATGGTCATTTATGTAATAGGAATATAGTACCTATTTACTGCTGAGGCTGGTACCTGGAACATATAAATGCAGATTTGGCTAAGCAGAAAAGTAATTTCTAGTATATGATTGATTAGGAAAGTTACCTCATTATGCTGAACTTATTTAACTGATTTTATAGTTTGCTAAAAACATTTGTTTAATTTCATTCCGTAAAACTTATTTAAATCTGCTCCAGTATCCCATCCAGAAAATAGCATGCATACTTTAAGCAGCATCCCTTCCACTCAAACATAAGGTTACTTCCTGTAAATTGTTATCCAGATGCCCATTAGGAGACAAGCTGGCTGTTTACCTTTGGTCAGATAGTTCCTAAGAGCTAACATGAGGATTAAAACTGCTATGTCAAATACTGGAGAGTGAATTCCAAGACTCCAGCATGCTCTGCATGAAGGATTATCTGCATCCTCTGTAACCTTTTAATCTGCAGTCCAGGAAGTCATCAATTTAAATTCCCATATTGAAATAAACCAAAAAATACTGACATTCACTTGGTATCTGATTTCCTTTATCTTAGCTTTTGTTTCCTGAAATTCCCCTCTTCTTTCCCCAGTCACATAGTATAGCAGCTCTTGAGATCAAAAAGTCATACACAATTTCCTTACTCCAACATCTTTGCTTGGTTTTGCTGCAGGATAACTTATTTCATTCTGAGTTGTAAAAGAAATAGAGGTGAATGTTGCCATTTTGATTTACTGAGAAGAGGGTTAGACCCTACAGGTTAGTTTCTGCCTCCACAGTAGAGCATGTGGTGTAAATAAGATCTTCCCATAGATGCAAACACAAAAGCTTCATTTCTCATAGGTGGTTAGAAGTGCTGTGGGTGTAGAGCACCCATTGTATGCCCAAAGGATGTTTTTCCAAGAAGTACGTGTTTCTTGCCCCTGAGATGATATGTGCTCTGCAGCCGGGAGCAAATAGGAGCATGACTTGCTGTATGGTCAAGGCTGAGAGACTAGTATTAAGAATCCTGTGTGAAGAAGCAGGTAGTCCATGAAAATACCAGAATATTCACTTTTCAGGAAAAAATGGATTCAAGTTTCATGATTTCTCATGGATATTTTTGCTCCTCTGAGCATGTAATCCCTTCCCTGAGAAGGGAACATCCACAACATCCTATTCTCTTATACCTCGGTCTAAATGTTATTTGGAAAAGCAAAGAGGAAGCATGGCAGCTTCAGGGCTGCTTGCTTGTCAGACACTAGAATACATGAGGGAGATAACTGAGATGGTGACTGAGATGGTGGTGGAAGCACTGCTGAAGGTGACTGCAGTATACCAGCAATTTTTTTTAGACAGTTTGCTGCCTAGAGACCTTACTAAATGCCACCAATCTCAGACATGAAAGCAGTGGCTACTGCTCTATTGAGGTTGTTGCTTAATCCTTTATAAATGGCAAAAAGATCACATTTTCTTCTAAGATAAACGTCTGAGCAGGCATTTATGTATTTTTTTATTGAGTTTGTCGTTAAATAATAAGTTGTTAACTGCAAGGCAAGCAAAACTGAAGTGGAATGGTAGAGGCATGGTGAATAGGGAACCCCAAATGGTACTTGGTAGTGATATACACATTGCATCATTGCATGCATTGATAGGTGTTACACGTGAACTGCTTCCTTGTCTTTGGCTTGTGTTCTATGCAGCTTAGGATATCATTTCTCAGACAATTTAAGTTTCTAATTAAATGTGCTCATTATTTTAATTTATTTACCTATACTTCAATAAAAATCTTCCTAAGTTGTGAAGTATGACAGAAGTTAAAATTTACTGCTAATTCATTTTTAAGGCAAGAGAACTACCTAACATAGTCTTAAAGTGAACCCTTATAGTAGAGCAGTGATGCTCTGATTAACTAACTAGTGAGTTCCCATTTGTTACCATTTATGTATTTGTAATTAACAAAATTTCATCCCCCACCTTCTCCAGTTGATTTATAAGGTTGCATACTCCTGACTTGAAAGCACCTTTGAAAATCAGGTCTTCTTCAGAAGAGTCCTACAAATCCTTATATTTTGTCACTACCTCTCACGCATTTCCCCCTTCAGTTACCATCTGTAGCTATCACGTCATGTCAACAATGTGCTCTTTCTCACCAGGTGCGAAGAGCATTACTATTCATGTCTTTTATTTTCTTAATTACATCTTGCACTTCTAGTTACTCTGCCTCAGGTATCTCAAGTATTAATCACTTCACAGTCACTTGTGCTAACCTGAACATGGCTATCCACTTACCTCTATCATCAACAAACCAAAATGCACTGATTACATATTTGAGAGCAGACTGGCATGCTGTTTTTTCACTGTGACAGTTTTTTCAAATGTGTACAAACCAGTCTCAATCTTCTGTTCATTTCCTCTCCTCAGACATCTTTCGCTGTATGAACTTGTCCAGTAGGCATGCAATCAACAATGTTCTGTATAAAATTACTTGCAATCTCTCTGGAATGGCTTTCATTAACCCTCTTCAGGCTCATTTTATCTCGTTAAACTTGTTTCACATTTTCTTCTCTGGGAAATAACAGTCATTCCCTTTGTTATTAACTGAAATATTGCTAGGAAGCCTTCAGTTTGTACTCTTGTTCCATAACACAGGGATTCTAAGTGGGTTAAGTTTAGGCAACAGCAGAAAGAGACTTTTTCCTGAGCTACTTAGGCGGTTGCATTTTTCTGACAGCATTAGGAGTAGCAAGAGGTGATAGGATGACTTATTTCATTATACTGGGTACTGAACTGATGCAGCACTGGAGAGATGAGATCTTTTTATTCAACTGAATTGGCTGGAGTCTGCTTTTGGCATAGGAGTGCTGGTTTCTTATCTCCGCTGCCCTCAGGAGGTTTGAAATTGTTCCTAGCAGACAGGATGTTTACCTGCCAGTTCTCACACAAGCATGCACTTATTATTATGTTAACATTAGCAAATAGTGCTCTAGGCATTGCTATTCCTTTAGCTTTTTATTTGCTGCTCAACTTTTTAACAGGATGTATTTTATCAGCTTTCTGGAAGCCTTCGATATTTAACAGTATGCTGCAATATTCCTGCTAGGTCAAGAAGATAGCATTGCACTTCAAGAAAAAAATGAGCACTTTAGATGTATATTGGGGGATAGCAATGAGAATGAGCAGAAGTCTACAACACATGACCTTCAAAGAAAGACTGAGTGAATTGGTATTACTGAGAGTAAAAAACCAGAAGACTGAACAGAGTTGAATTAACAGTCTTCAAGTACGTAAAAGGTTGCTTCAGAAAGAAAAAGAATGATCTGTTCTCTCTGTCCGTGGTGAATACATAAAGAAATACTGAGCTAAAGCTGCAGCAAGAATATTTGCTCTAAGTCCTAATGTGACTTTGGCATAGATAAAAAATGAATTATCACCTGCTCTGTACTGGCTCAGCCATTCTAGCCAGGTTTTTAGGGGTTTGCAGGCTGGTTCTATGAAATACATTACTATAGCAGTTATTTTTTGTTATTTCAATTTTAAAAGCTCTTTGACCTTTTAATTAAATTGTGGCCCTGTTTTATTAGATGTCCTGTAAGCACAAAAACAATCCCTGCCCTGAAGTGACAACTCAGAGAGTATTAAAAAACATTATGATTGATTTTTTTGGTTTTTGGTACCACTTAAAAATGCCAGGCATGGCTTCAGCTCTTCTGTGTAAGACAGACCACACACACCTGACCATCACAACTATCCAAGGATATTACAGCTAAAATGCTTTCTGCTCTGTAATGGTATAGAACAAGGTCTCTTCAGGTTCTCAAGCAACCATTGCTCATGATGTGGAGCAATGTAGTTGCAATAATTGGTGAGCCTGTTCTAGGCATTGTCATGCATAAAGCTTTTAATTAATTAATTTGTCATTTTTCCTGTGGATAGCCCTGTGAAAAACAGGTTGGTTACAACATATCCATGCAACAAGAATCAGTCTCCATTCTGTTGCCAGTTACAATGGAAAAGATGCAAATTATAAAACTACACAAAGCCACTCATAATTTAAGTAGCTTCTTAAGATGCTTCTTACCATTTCTTGACATCTGCATGGTTATATTTCAGCTAAGTGAAGACCCACAGTGAAAACTGTTCATCTTTGTTTAAAGGGAGACAATTTAATCAGGATAAGTCTTTTATTTTTGTAAATAAGGAATTTTACTGTATAGATGATTGAATGAGACTATCAAGTGCTTTGGCTAAGAAATTGAGTGAAGAGTAGTAATAAGTCATCACTGTTGAGGTATTTTAAAAAATTGTCACCATCATGCCTTCCACTTATACAGCATCTCATTTAAATCTTGAAGTACTGAAAAAAATATTCAAGAAGTCCTGCAAGACAGAGGAGTATTAAGAATCTCCCATAATATGGAGACACCAAATATACTCGTAGCCTTGAAGAGAACTTGTTCTTACTCATGTTCTGAGCAGTGACACACCTAAGACCCAGTAAGAACATTTTTGCTTATATTCTTGAACTCCCATTGTTCTGATTTTTCTTTCAGAAAGGTGGTTGCTGTTCTACTAATGTATGAAACTCTACCTGAAACTTATAGCACTCTTTCTATGAAACTTGGTGGAGACGATTTGTGAGTGACCAAATTATAGCAATGATATGCAATGGCTGCACTTCAGAAATGTTTAATCTTTCAGGGAAATAACTGGTTCTGTTATAATTTCCTATATAAGTGTAGGAAATAAATGAATTTTTTTCCAAAGTCACAGATGTGTTAGGTAATACCATAAAACTGTATTTACCATGAGGAGAAGAGCTAGTTCCATAAAGTTTGATATGAGAAAAGATTAAAAAAGACTTTGGACCATGGAATAAAATTTCTTCCCCAAATATTACTCCCCACTGCAGGTTGTTATTATCTAATACACTCCCAAATGACTCATGCTCCAGAATAATCCGTGTCTTGAGAGCAAGTTTTAAGATATGGATGCATTTAAATTCTGCAGACCTTGAAATACATGGGTTCTACTTACAATACATATACTATATGCAAAAGATTGAGTGAGGGAGTAACAGGCTTCCTGCTTCATTTGTTCTGAGAAGGCACCTCGTTTCAGCTGTTAATCCGGTTTTGTATGACTGATGTTTAAATTGGCTAGTGCTAAAACAGAAATATGTCATCTACTCCTGATATGATCTCAGTTTGATTTTAGAATGAGATGAATGCTTGGGGTTTTTTAGATTGTTAACTGAAACAAACAAGTACTTAATGAGCAAAAGAATGAAAAACTCTGTTTCTAGATTTCAATTTTGTTCTTGTTTGACTGCAGTTTTAAGAAAGTGCTGACTTTACTCTGAAGATTTTTATTTTGTCCTAGCACGTATAAGGTGTCCATATCGATACAAGGGATTTTGTCATGGACCTGCACAACAGGCTAGAAACTGTATTTATTCCATTTGCAGATAACACAGCGCTAAGAGGGTCTACTGAGCCATTGGAGAAAAGATGAGAATTTGGAAAGATCTTGACAAACCACAGAGTAACTTGAAAAAATGGGATGCAGCTGAGTAAGGATGAGGAAAAGTTCTACTCTTACACAAGAACAATCAGCTACATAAGCACAGGATAGATCTGGTTGTTAGTAACAGCTCTGCAGAAAAGGACCTGGCAGATCTAGTAGATCACATGCTGAACAGAAGGCAACAGTTGCCAAAAAGGAAGAGGCTCTAGTACCATGTAAGACCGGAGCCTGCCTTGGAAGGCATGTCACCCTCTCTTCGTGATCTACTCAACATTCGTTAGATCCAAGCTGGAGTACTGTGTGGAATTTGAGCACAGCTCTTCATGAAAGATGGACAAATTGAAGTCAGTCCAGTGAATAACAGTAAGGATAATGAGAAGTTTGAAAACATAGCCTCAGAGAAATATTGAAAGAATTAGACGGGAAGGGAGAGGAGAGGAGAGGAGAGGAGAGGAGAGGAGAGG
>VFFE01006984.1:755609-805191 GCA_008921705.1 Burhinus oedicnemus | reverse complement strand
CCCTTCCCCCGCCGCCCCGCCATGGCTCTGCGGCGGCTCCTCATCGCCGCGGCGCTGGCGGTGGCCGCGCCTCCCCCCGCCGCCGCCTTCTACCTGCCGGGCCTGGCGCCCGTCAACTTCTGCGACGCTGACCAGGAGAAGCCCGAGTGCAAGGTGGGCCTGAGGGGGAGCCGGGGGCCGCGGCGGACCCTGAGGGGGGCCGGGGCCCGCCGCCCTGAGGGGAGGCCTCGGCGTCGGCCGCCACCCTGGGGCCCGGGCTGCTGAGCGGCCCGAGTTTTTATCCCTCTGCTGTGGGGTGGGATTTATTTTTTTTTCCTGGAGCTGCCTCGTTGTAACGTACCGAACGTCCCCGGGGGCTGTCGCTGCAGGGAGTTCGAGCGTGCTTCAGTTCCCGCTGTACTGGGCAACGGTGGAGCGTCCGCCGTCCCTGGCGGGGAGGGAAAGGGCTCTGGGCTCATCGCGTGAGTTACGGTCACGTTGCGGAAATGGGAAGCCCCGGCCCCGTATCTCTCGAGCCCTTTTAAATGCTAGCTGGAAAGCTGCAGAAAGTAAGAATCGCAGTGACAGGTCGTGCCGGGGGTGTGTGTGATTCTTGGCAGGAGCGAGCAGCTGGCGGCTGCAGGCAGATATAAAATCAAGGCAAACTTTCCTTGCTGTGTCTTTCTGGCTGCAAGAATCTGAAGTGTGGGGGCTTCTTGGCCCTAGAGTCTTAAATGAAGCTTAAACTTATTTTCATGCCTACATAAGTGATAAGCAAACTTCACATAGCTAAATTATGTATTGGCAAGGACATTGGCTGGTAGGAGATCTGTGCTTAAAATAATCTTTGCTTCTTTGGGTGAGCTTTAGAAGTTGTTTGCTGCTGCTGTGATGGAAATTACGCCAGACCATGCCTTGAGACACTGTTAGAAAGTTCAAGATCAATAACAGCTTTTATGATCTGTTGCCTTATCGCTGTCAAAAGTGGCTGTCTCGCACTTCCTGATCTCTCAGCTTCTGTATTAGGTGAAACACTGGTTCATGATTCTTCAGACTATCTATTTAAATTGTATGCTTTTGGTAAATACCTTGCACTGACTTTATCCGTTTGCTGTCATGAATCAGTAGAGCGAGAAATAAGTCAAATGTGTAATGAAGGCATAGTTGCTATAAATGTCTTTTCCCTTCTTTCTTAAGTGTATTGTTCCATTCAGACCAGCCAAATCTTGCACCTAACACATAGTGGTGGATTTTTTCACTCTTGTTTCTGTGCCATTTCTGTTGTAGTAGTAAAACATTTTGTGAACATTCTTTTATAGGATCATAGAAATGGTGTTCGGAAGTGACCTCAGGAGGTCACATAGCCCAACCTCATGTTTGAAGCACAACTGTTGCCAGCACTAGATGAGTTCGGCTTTACCTTTCATTTAAGCAAGGCTTGAAAGCATCCAAGCATTGCGTATCCCTAGGTCAGCTGTTACAGTACTGCACTACTCTCTTAAGGAATTTTTTTTCTTCAAATACAGGCTAAGACTTTAAAGCTGTAGTTTGTACTTTTTCACAACATCCCTGAAAAATATTGCT
Organism: Burhinus oedicnemus; assembly: GCA_008921705.1. Lineage (NCBI taxonomy): Eukaryota > Metazoa > Chordata > Aves > Charadriiformes > Burhinidae > Burhinus > Burhinus oedicnemus. The sequence goes on along the minus strand of VFFE01006984.1, from coordinate 803,628 downwards.
ATGTTTGAATTATTGCTGTTTTAAGCTAGGATTGTGGCAGAAAGATTTGTTTGTTTGTTTGTTTTAAGTCAAGTAAACAAGGTTGCCTACTGTCTTTTGTAACCAACCTGAGACACTTAACAGGGTGACTTTCCTCAGATGTTTTTGCATTTTTTTTTCCTCATATAATGTGTACAAAATGTTTTTCTCCTTATCCTGAGAATTTATCATTTTGCAAATGTCAAGTGAGGTGCTTAAGTAATGTGAATCTACCACCAGTGGCTACCTGAACATTTTAGGATAATCTCAACAAGTGTATTATTGCAAAAATCTCTTTCTGAAATTAGCCACCTCTTATATTCCTCTACCTCGTGCCAGCCAACTTACATACTGAGTGAGACATAGGCACATGGAGAAGTCTATATCACTCTTCACATCTAGTTCTTTTCATGTAGTCTGCAACTGAATGTAGTCTGGTCCCTGATGAGGAGAAACAATATGTGATCAGATAATTGCTATATCATAATATCTACATAAGTGGGTAAAACTAAGCTTCCCTGGACAACTTTAACTTTTACGTGTTCTTGTGGAGTTCTTACAGTTGTCACTGTTGATGATGATGTTAGTAATAATATTGAGTTTTCCCCTGCTTTGAGAATTTAGATCCACAGACCAGATCTCTAAATGGTACTGTTTGTCTATTAGAATCTCTGTGTTTCTCCTGTCCTCTGTTGTTGAGATCGGATGCGATTTTGTTAGTGAGGCACGTAGCTAGCAGCACAAGAATGGTGAGACTCATGACTCTCTCCCTTTCTCCAGGCTGTCTACTAATCTGCTTGGGCAAACTCAGTTTGGCTACTTTTCCTGTTTCTGGTTGGAATATCATCAGAAATGGAATGTGATCTGTGCAGACTTAAACAGTAACTCTTGCTTGAACATTAAGAATCCTTACTCAGTTTAAAAAAAATACTGATGGCTTCAAAGGGGACTTGCCATTGTATGGGAAATTGTTTATCAAAGATGCTGATCTGCAGTAATGCATATACTTCTTATGGAAAATCGAAGCATTCAAGTAAATCTCCTCCTCCACTGAAAAATAGCTAATCTAAGGTGGTGGTTCTGTGACCAGCCGAGGTAGTCTGATTCCTTGCTGCTGGAAGTGAGAGATTTCATTCCTGTCTTCCTCGGGGAAATGTGTTCCTGTCCTCTCCATTGTCCCAGCTGTATTACTTGTTAAATCCTTGTTTGAGCTTATTAACATGGCAGGAATCTATCCATCTTTTTGCCAGGCTAGTTTTTTTGCTCTGCTAGTGAGTTGAAGTGGCTTACAGAATTATGACAAGTGTGCACTGCCCAGAGGTAAGCAGCAGGTCTGCAAGGCAGAGGAAAGAGGAACAGTAAGGTGTGTCTTCACTTAGTGAGTCAACCTGACAGGTCACAGCTGTCTGCCTCTCATGGAACTGCATCCTGACTTGTACATGGACAACTACAGTATATCAGTAAAACACAGTACCTGCCTGACTGAAGTATCTGGGCTACAGATACATGTGAACAATTCCATCTTTTTTTTTTTTTTTTCCCCCTTCCAGAATTTCTTGGTTTGGCTAAACTTGAGTGAATTTTCATAGGGAGGAAAACCTCTCCTGTTGATTCATGGTGAGAAAATAGATGGCTTGCTGTTGAAAGGGGGAGGTCTTGTACCTGAAAGCACTCACCTTCCTTTTGCTGTCTCCAGCTCTTGTCTGATTGCACAGTAAGACAGTTCAACTTGCTATGCTGCTAGAAACTACTCTTAAATTTTTTTTGTGGGGTCTTTTGCTGGTTTAGCCAGTTTAATTGGTTTACTGTGCATCCAGATAACTGCCAAAACCAGCGCAAGTTAAACAGATGGAACGTAATGTATTGGGACTGCGGGACTAAAATAAGGGAAGGGATTTTGAGACTAAGAGGGAAGTGAGAGACCTCTCCCTTTCCATAGCAGCAGGCTGCCCCATCTGTAATTAACATGTATAGACCAAACTAGTCTGAAACCACAGCAGATTGAATTTCACGTTCTTGCTGAAGAGTTGCTAGAGTTATTGATAAAAATTTTTAAGAAGGTAAATGTGGATATCCTTGCCTTCTCTTTGGAAAGGGCTACTGTTGGAGCTTAAAAAAGTGTATCAGTCTGAATACATTGTTCAAATGCTCATAGTTCGGTTTTCAGTTGCTACATAGGTAAAATTGTGGACCAGCTTAATTATAGGGAGAAGTACTGATCTCATCCTTATTTTCATTCATTTTCTTTTAAGACTTTTATTACACAAAAGTTGTGGTGATGACTAATATGGCTCTAACTTTGTACATTAAACTAAAACACTGGTACCTGTGATAATTGTATTATTTTTGTGCTTGATTTCTTGCTATCTTGTAGTTTGTATGGTTATGTTAGCCTTAAAGTAGTTTGTAATGTGGTCACTGTTTTTGTGATGGTTAGATGGTGTTTTATGTATGCTCTCAGCAGATACAGTTCATTACACAAGATTCTATGTTTCAAGATGTATAATTACACCAATTTTACATTTTCAGCTTACTTTTACCTTATTCACACAAATCTGTTTATATATATCTGTCAGAATTGATGAAGTGCTTTAATACAACTGCTTATTATCTCCACTCTTTCAGTCTGCAATCGAGCTGTTTGTGAACAGGCTTGACTCTGTGGAGTCTGTCCTTCCCTACGAATATACTGCGTAAGTATATTATGCTGTTCATGTCATTTTCGTTCTGAGTTCTTCCAAAAAAACCGATTTAATTTATCTTAAAGTATTACCTACATCTTGCTACAGCAGTTTGCCAGTGAGGAATGTCTATTTATTTTGCTAACATAAGCTTACAAATACAGAATTTTTAATAAGCAGATGGATGCATAGATTTCTTCCTTCTTCTCCGTTGTCTTTGTGCATACTTTAGAAGTAGTGCATGGATTGATATGCTCTCGTGTAGGTCGAAGCAGTGCTTCAGAATAACTTAAGGCTAAAATGTGTGTATTTACATATATAATATTTACTCTTTTGCATTAGTCATTTTGTAGATCTAAGTATTATTGCTGCCTGAAGTAGCCTATAGCCAGATGAGTTGAAGTGGTAATGAGGTGTGAACTTCCCATCAATTATCTTAATGAGGTGTTAAATGTTTTCATGGTACACATGATAGGAGTGCACAAGATGTATCAGTGCCTGGTACAACTATGTAAAGTTGTTGCTTCAAAGAATATTTTGACTGTTAGTATTGAAGAAGTTAAGCACTGGTGTCAACATTTTAATGAGCACAAATGTGATATACTTGAAATTAGGTTGAAAAAACTTGGAGGATGTACTATTAAATGTGTTGGTGAATAAAACTGCAATAACCTGTTTAGTAGTGCTTGTTGTAAAGGAGCTGTCTATATGTGTCTATTTTTTTTTATTTTTCTGTTATTATCACCTCCTCATCCCAAGAATCTGGTCTGCATGCTTTTCTCTCAAAGCTGTCATGAAACTCTGTGAGAAGGTTTAATTTCTGGCTAAAATTCCTGTGCGAATAAGAAACTTCTAATTATTTAAGGAAATTTTTATATTACTGTGTTTAATATAAACTGAGTTCTGAAATAGCTGATGAAGAGGTTTGATTCTTGGGTGTTTCTTGATGGGTTTTTTTCAAAATGGGATTGTGATTTTCACATTTTGCTTTGCAGGTTCAACTGTTGTCTAGAAGGAAAGATGTATAGTTCCTTGCCCTGTGATGAAGGTGTTGATTTGGGAGCACTGTTTGACATCTGATTTTTGCAGCTGAGGATATTTGATTAACTTTTGTATCTTTTTTCTAATTCAGATTTGATTTTTGTCAAGCGGAAGGAAAGAAGCGTCCCTCTGAAAACCTTGGCCAAGTATTGTTTGGAGAGAGGATAGAACCGTCTCCTTACAGGGTTTGTTCTCTACTGTTTGATAATACGTACATTCAAATGTAACCAAAGGGCATCAGAATCTTGAAGATCCTCTTCACTAGGGCTTTATCTCCATGAGCTTCAAAATCTGAAATTCCACATAATAGAAATCTGTCAGTTTAACCGAATTGTAACAATGCACTTTGCATCAAGAAACTGTAGCTAGAAATGCTGTGGAGGTTGTCTTCTCTCTTTAGAATCTGCCAAACCCTGATTCTTGCCTCTCAGCTGTCCCCTTGTTAGATAGAGGGAATTGAGTACTCTTATTTCTTTGAACCAGATCTGAAAATATTGCAGCTGTAAAATGGAAGAATTAGAAATTATGTTAGCCAGCTTGTCTTTTCTGGTGACTGAAGCTCTTGCGTTCTCCAATACACATAGTAGGAGAGAAAGTTATCAATTGAATCTGCCTGGGACAGCATTGCTGCTGTGAGGTCAAATGACTTGTCTGGTAAATAATTGCAGAAAACAGGTTTTAATCAGTAACAAAGAGCTCTTAGTGTAGAGCTCCTACAATGATCACAGGAGGGTTTTATAGCACACAGCAGTATAAAAACTTCCTCTGGGGAATTAATATACGTTGTCTTGGTAATTTGTTAGGTGTTTTTATTGTATCAGTATAGGCAATTATAAATGTGTAGGGCAAACTTGTTAAATAGTGGAATTATGCAAAGTTTGTTGCAACCTTTTTGCTCATATGTCTTTCATTTTTCTCAGTTCACATTCAAAAACAAGGAGACATGTAAATCTGTTTGCACAAAAACATATGATACCACAAAGCCAGAAGATAAACAGAAATTAGACTTTTTGAAAAAAAGTATGCTCCTGAATTATCAGCATCATTGGTAAGTTGGTATCAAAATTCATAGATTGGTTAGTCTAATATGTTAGTGATAATTTAGTTTACTTTGTCATTTTGTATTTGCAAATTAATACAAATTGAACACTAGGTATTTACACTGAATCTGTTCCCCTTCTGTTCTTGCAAAAGATGTTATATCTTTTGTTGTCTTCATAAAAAAATTTCCTTCATTTGAAGGATAAGCACCAGGTATGATGGAAACAAGTCTGTTTCCAAACACAAAGCTTTGTGTGGTTTTTCTGCTGCCTCTGTGCTTACTGTAAAATACTATTTCTTTGCACCTGTAAATGTAGAAGTTGATCCTGCCCTAGCTTGAGAAAAGTCTTAAGGGACCTCAGTTCTATTGCTATGACATCTTTGTTTTCCTCAAGAGCCTTTGCACTCCCCTTCAAATGTTGTGTCCAGGAGGCGGGATCAACGTTTCTGAAAGAGTTTTATGCAGAGTTTGTTTCTCTCATAGGATATGGAAGTGAAAGGTGGCCAATGAAAATTAATGAATGAAATAATTTTGAGGAACGCATTAACACCTGGTCCTTTCCTATTCTTCGAGTCCCTCTGTAACCATCTGAGTTCTCTTGGAGCATGCTGGGGCTCTGTTTCTGCTTGGACATTGAGGTCCTCTTCCGATGGACATTAAGGGTGGGGCAAGGCTGAATGTGTATGCTGAATCTCATGCTGATTTTCAGTTAGGTTGTAGCTATGCTCCATCTTGATATTGGAGATACCCAGGCACGCTATCAGTGTTTGTATAGAGCTTTGTATGTTGGTATGCAGTGCTGACAGCAGCCTTTGGGTGCAAGGGTAGAAGGAACAACTTGGGCATGAAGTTGTCGGAGTTCCTGTGGCATGTCTTTGCAAGTAACACATGAGCATAATTAACCAGTGTTGCCCATATGATTCCAAATATGTGCTCTATACTTCATGGAAACAAACGTTTTGGTCTCCATCTATTTAGATTAAAACTTTCTGGATTTATTAGTAGAAATGTAGGTGAAATGTTAAATGTTGCCATGGTCATTAAATGTCTTTCTGTAATGTCATATTCCATTTCTTCAGTTTGGAAACAGCTACCTGTGCTGGAAAGGCAATGAGTGGGTTTCTTGCTGCTCTTGGGAACCAATATGGGATATTCCTTTTTAGGGATAAACTATGGCTCACTCATCTTTCTTGGAACCTCTTCAAAATTAGTGTAGTTGGAATTTGATAGTTTAGGTCAGAGGAGTTCACAGGCAATAGCCATATGTTCATGTAGGTGAACCAGAAAGTAATAGAGAAACCCTGAAAGGCACAACTAATTTTGCAACGATTCAGAGTGTATGTGCCTAATGCTGAAATAAGTAGAGCTTCAAACACACTGGATTTGGTTATATCCTATTAAATACTGCATATATTTATAATATTTACGCCACTTTGAATTTCACTGATGCATTTTGGTCTGGCATAAAGCTTCAGCTTTAAAAGTTTGTGTATGTTTTGGTGTATAAATGAAAAATAGTTTCCCAAGGCTATGATCCTGTTACTCTTTGAAATAAATTAATTTTTTTTTAGGAATGCCCAAAACTTAAGCTGACTGAAACAGAACTGTGTAAAACTAATCACACAGGAAAGTACTTTAGACAGGGGTTCCTCCCCCCCTCCTTAGATTAAATTGTTTTACAAATATATTTAGTGTATTTAAGTATACTTTTTAGCCTGTACAGCTGACTCGGTAGGACTGTTCAGATTTTAGTAACATGGTAGTTCTGTTTTTCAATGTGGAAAACTTCCTTTTAAATTTAGGGTACTTCTTATATTCTTAGTTCTTTTAATAGCACTTCTACTTTTTTTTTTTTTTTTTTTGCTAGGCCCACTGCCCTAAAACTTTAGAACCAGTGGCATGAAGAATCCCTGTTTATGTCTGTATGGTAATGGTAGTCCTCAGTCACAGCTTCACAAAGTGGAAGTGGCTGGATTTTGTGATGAATGATGCATGGTCAAGGAGTATGGTACCAGGGGTATGTTGTACAGGGCTCTGCAAGGTAGCATAAGTGAGGATTTAATAGAGGTTTATTATCCAGCTTCAATTTATCATAAAATTCCTGGGGAACACAGATGGTGCAAAGTACTTTTAAGGTTTTAAAAGCCACTTAATAAGATTAGGAATTGACATACTGAATTGGACTCAACAGCTATACTGATACCTTGGCTGACAATGTTCATCACCAGATGTTCTTGAGAGACATATAAGAACACTGTTGTAGAGCGTATTTGCCCCACATGTATAATCTCTTCAAGTCACATTAAGTTTGAAGATTAACTGTGAAAAATGATTTGCTGCTTAAACTATCAATTTGTTCCAGCATTGCTGCTTGAAGGCAGCTCGGTATATCTTTGCTGCAGAAGCTGCAAGGGAAAGCCTTTACCCCAACCACACTCATTTGCAATAGGTTAATGCTTTACATGGTTTTGATTATTAAATTAAAATACTAAAAAAAGCAAGAGGTATCTCTAGCATGTATTATGGAGGTAAAATTCCAAATATGTCCAAGTGTAATGAATTTGTGTCTGAAATAGCTCCTAATTAGCGATTTAATTGTACCCAGTAGTAACATGGTGAAGCGAGTAGGATTTGGTTGGTGCTGCTGCCGCTTTGCAACTGTGATAGTCTTTGGAGTCTCCCGAGAACCTGGGAACTGTGTTCTTTGGAGGCCCGGTCTTTGTCTCTTCCGCTGTGTCAACATGAGCCAACAACATTGCTACTTCTTTCTGGCTGTAGCTAATGGTAGGGATAATGCAGATCTCTTTATGTTGTGTGAACAAAGGCAGCATGTACCAATCTTTTTACCCCAATCTGTTGATGTGCTTTAAAAAATAGTGCTACTTTAGAGACTGTTACGGTACGCAACAGACTAAATAATGCTCTGCTTTTGTTATCTGAAGTCATAATTCCTGTGTTTAACTGGGTATTTAAAAGTCCCTAATGAGGTATTATCAGGTATCTATTAACATTAATAGCCTAGTTGTTATAATGATGAGACATTTAATTGTAAAGGATATTCAGTAACTTGATAAGTTTTACAAAAAATGTGTGTTGTTAACTTTCAGAGGGTTGTCCTTTTTTTGGTCTAGTGATGCACAAAAAGTGGCAGTTGTCTTATCTCTTCTTGTGTGAAGTTTATTAATAGACCTTTAAAAACATAGCTTGAAGTAATTAATGTTGCCCTAAGGGCAGCTACTGAATTTTAAGTCTTCTTTGAATGACTTTCTTCTGGGATTTATCTTTCAGCTAGTTAAAACATGTCATAACGTAAAGGAACAGGTTTTGGGTTTTTTAGTAGTCCCTTTTACAAAGGGAGCGGTCACTGTGTTGGGTATCTTTCTTTGTGTTTGAAAGTATATTTTTTTGGTTTGGCATTTGTACTGTTTGTAGCATGTTGGATATTGTTTGTATCTTACTGTCTTACAATTTTCTGCAACTCCTCATGGGAGTGTGGAGTTCCTCCACAAATTTTTTCATTGAAACTGAACTATAAACCTACTGGGCTCAGGACTTTTAGGCAATATGAATATAAATCTTGCGAGGCAATAATATAAAAGCAGCAGGAAGACAATGGAGGGAGGTTTGAAAATGATTACATTCCTAAATGTGTGGTGGCTTACAATTTTTTGCTCATGTAAACCATGTAGTTAAAATATTCCATACTCTCAGGAAACTACAACAGAGGTCAGTAGTCAGGAATTCACTTAAAAAGAAAAAAAAAAAAATTAAACTTGCACTTTAGCTTTAATGCAACATAGAAGTTTATAGAGTGCCAAGAAGAACGTATTTTGCAATGGAAGAGCAATGAGGAAGCTGGATAATTAATAATATGCATGTGCAGGCAAATTTTTTTATTTTGTGTTTTGTCTTAAACTTGAAATTATCAAGTTCATTTTAGCTGGTTAACTGGATGATTTTGGCCATTTTTACAGACAAAATACTGAAATGTTAAATTGTTAGGACTGTAGAGTCGGAGAGTTTTAGGTATTGGGCTGTATTTGTAAAAGGACTTCAGAAACCAATCCAGTGAATAGAATATTTTGGTGGTCACAGAGTAAGCCTCCTATTTCCAAGCCACCTTCTGAAGAAATAGATACTTTTTTTTCTTTTTTAAAAAAAGATAAAGTTTCAGTTGAAGAGCTACATGCTTACATCTTATTTGGAAATTGTATTGGCAATCAGTGCAATTCCATTCGTTAAGATCTCAAAGAAGTGTTATTGTTGTAGTTAATCTTCCTATAATGAATGTAGCAAAGTTAGATTAATATTAATCTGGTTTTGTTGCCATTACACTGTGTATTTTGAAAGATTGTGAAATATACCTATGCCGTTTACAGGATTGTGGACAACATGCCTGTGACCTGGTGTTATGATGTTGAAGATGGCCAGAGGTTCTGCAATCCTGGTTTTCCTATTGGCTGTTATATTACAGAAGATGGCCGTCCAAAAGATGCCTGTGTTATTAATGTATGTTTATGCAATTATTTTTTTTTATATCCCCTTTTACTAATTTAAAGACTGGCATTTCTCCTATGCCATGTTTCTATGGTGAGTCCTCACTATCTTAAGAACCCTTGTTGCCTAAATCTAGGTAAGTTTTTGATATCTGTGCAAGTACTGCAATTTGTACGCCTCATCTAAGCCTAAGAACTTTGCCTCTTCTCTTGCATAATACAGAAGGGCTCTAAAAGATAGGGAGAAGAAATGAACGTGCATAGCATTTAGTACATGTAAAGGGTGAAGGAGAAAAAAAAGGTCATCCTTCATTGCCTAAGAAGTCTAAACATTTGAAGGCTTGGACTTCACATTTTTGTGGGATAGCAGTGTTTTCCTGGAAGCAGGTTTGCATAGGCATGTTTGTACATCTGAATGGAAATTAATACTTCTTGGAGGATTGCTTTCCCTAAAAATGTGTGGGCTAATGGACGAAGGCAGAATATAAGATTTCTGAGAGGACAAAGCTTCTTCTGTGAGAGACAGATCTATTGGATTGACTGGTGGAGGTCCAGATAAATGCACTTTAAGCATTACGGAGATAAGAATGGAGTTTTAGATTATCGCAGACCTTTTCCATGGAGAGGTCACTGAGAATCTGGAATAGGTTTTTGTTTTTATCGGAATGGTTGGTTTTACTTAATGGATTTTACCAAAGACAACAGTTTCTGCAGTTTCTAATTTTGTTTCCTTGCCTCCATAATGAATTGGTTTCAGAAGCTCCATATGAATGGATGCATTTGTGATCAAATATGTAATCTGGCAATATTCTTTTAATCTTGTTTAAATACTTGTTTTTAATAAAAGGAAAATAACCTTTGAAGGAGTAACTGAAGGACTGTCGAAGAACACTTCATTTATATAACTATTCTTATAATTATGGTGCTTTGTAGAAAGGGGTGAGAATAGAACCCTGAAGAACTACTAATTGACCTTCAGTAGAAATAATGCTTGTAATTTAACAGCCTCTTTAACTGACTAAATTCCAAGCTGATGTTTCCCTTCACCTGAGATTCATATTCGGCGTTCTTGGCTGCTGCTTGCAGTTCATCCCTGTGCATCTTTGGTTTCAAATATCAAGGTGGTTCTGTCACAGAGAGCAATTATTTGCATTCTTTGCCTTGGCAGGTTCTGTTTAATCTATGAAAAATATACATGTTGTTTTAAAATAGCTGTTGTTTATTAAATGCTTCTGATATGAAAGTTGTCACATAGTTATCTATTCAGTTTGCTATTTCAATTAAATAAAATAGAACATCTTCAGTTACTGAAATATTTTAATAAATATTTATATTTATTATATAATAATATTTAATTATATAATATTTATAGTTATCAATATATTTTATATTTAAATACATTTTTCTACTTTTCAACTGTAGTAAGACAGTTCTTAGCATTAACTTTTCTAGTTTTCTTTTTAGTGCAAGGCTTTAATGCAAAGACTTTACTGTCTTTGTATTCCTAGAACCCCACATTCATGTTGTAGAACTTCTAGACAGAAAAATTCTGTGCAATCTGAAATCCTGTTATGTAAGCTTCTGCCTAAGGCTTTTAGATGTCTTTATCTTTTTGATTGTTTAACGTCATCTTTTATCATTGCAGTCAGAATTTCATGAAAAAGATACTTTTTATATCTTCAACCATGTTGACATAAAAATACATTACCATGTTGTGGAAAATGGAGCTCTGGGAGCAAGACTAGTTGCTGCTAAACTTGAACCAAGAAGGTTAGTACTGGAAGTAACTTGTCATCAAGCAGTGGTCCATCCCAAGATACTTGCTTTGATTTGGGGACCTGTTGCTAGTCAGAAATGTTTTCAAATATGTGACCTGTATATTACCTCTCCTGTTGTTTTGATGTGGTGTAATGTAGGACAGTCTAACATGATTTTGTTCTTAATTCTATAGATCTTTGTGCGCTATATCCTATTTGGGCCAAAAAAAAGATAAAATAAAACCTAGCAGTGATGTATGTTCAGTGAAGCAACCCTCATTTCCCTACTGGGGAACATTTTGTCTTATGATGCAGTAGGCCACGAGTGTCTGATGCAGCAGTAATCAGAGTGCCACATTTGATGTCTTCAGCAATCAGGATTTGAATGGAATGGTTTCACAAATATGCTCGTCAGTCGTTCTGTTGTCTGTGTGGCTTTTGCACAACTGATGTCTGTTTTATCATTTCTTAGCATCTTGTCGTTCCTTTCTTTTGTGTTCTTGGTATAACTGAGCTTGTTGCATTGTTGATCCAGCATCATGATGAAAGTATTTTTTTTTCCAAAAGAAGTTAACAATTCCGTTGTTGTAACTTTTTGAGTGTTTTGGAGGTTCTTAGCAGTACTCAGACTTCTTTAATTTTTGGTTCTCTGCATTGGAAGCTGTATCTCTATGGTTTTCTTTTTAGAAGAGGCAACTTTTCTTTAAAAAGTTAAAATGACAAAAAGTCCTGTGCTTATGATACATTCCGTATGAGTTCTGAAATTTATGAGGCATTAAGAACAAGTTTTATATTTAAGGAAGAATCCTGGATGAAACTGATGCTTTTGCAAGATGAATGAATTCTTTCTTAAGAGTGTTGTCAGTGAAGTGGCTTTCGTTCTGTGTTTTTTCTTCCCACAGTTACAAGCATACTCATCCAGATAACCCTGATTGCTCAGGAGCACCTATGGATATAAGCAATAAGGCTAATGGAGAAGTCAAAATTGCTTACACATACTCAGTTTCTTTTCAAGTGAGTACTAAGCTTTCTGTGGTAGTTACGTCTTCAAATCATGCATTAATACTCTCAATTATAAAGATGGACAACTAAAACTATCTCAGAATAGTAAATTTGTGGGTTTAAAACTTTCCTTGAACTGAAATGTCAGAGATGGTTTGGGACTTAACCACACACTTTACAATTTTGCATACCACCCCACACACACTGAATGTGAAATGCATGTGTTTTTTAATAATCGTACTTTCCACACTAGGTTGTGTGGTAGATTGTTTTTCAGTCCAAGCTCTTAAGTCTGAGAAATTGTGTGTTTCAGCAAATTACTGTTGTAGGTAGGTCGAAGCTGATAATTTTCTGCTGTCCTGCTGCAAAAGCTTTCTTCTTTCCAAGGTCTTCCTCCCATGGAAATCTGCAAAAGAGTAGGAAGCTGGTATTCTTTGTTCCTCTATTGTCTGTTTAAAAGCAGAGGAGCGGTGTATCAGGCAACTGCAGGAAGCTGTGATACTTAAATATGTCTTATTCTGGTGACAAGCAAGAGATAATTTTTTATTTTTTTTTTTAAATGGAGTTTGCAGGACAAACTGTTTCCCACTCTTTCCTGAATTGTTTCCCTATTAGTCTAAGACGTCAAAATGCAAGTGACTTGCTAAAAAGAGTGCAGATTATAACTAATTGGATTTCTTGAGTCCTTGTGTATGTATTGAGGGGATGGCTCACACACAGCAGTTCATATTTTCAACCTCAATAATTCTGTGATTCTTCTAGATATGAGGGAGTCTACTCCTTACAATAATTTTTTTTTTTGTCATTGTGGACATTAAAATCAAATTCTTGGCAATGAATAGATTAAAAATAGCAATAACGCAATTTTTATTTTTGTTTCACCTGTTTCTTGTTCTGATTGCAAGGTCAGTGGTGTCTTTAAAATGATAGGCCGTTGTTATATCAAGGCTGTTTATATGTCTTTCTTAATGCTAGACTTCTAGCCTGCTGTAGGATTCAGTTTAACTGTGGTGAAATGGAGACTAAATGGTTGATCTTTAAAGTTAGTTGGAGGGTAGCGTTGACTTAGGGTGTGGAATCTACTGCCACTGTTGTAAGAAGTATGCAGAAAGCACTGGTCTTACAATGTCATTACATTGCCACATGTTCCTAGGCGTGAACCCCTTTTATCTCTTATAAGCTGTTATAGCAGTGTTTGTAGAATTACCATGATCGTTCTTTACTGTAGTAATGTACTGTTTTACATGGTAAAGTTCAAAATACAATAAATAGCATAAGAAAAATATTCAGAAGGTGTTATATTATGTATGACTTAAAAATTACATTTTTGAGAAATTATATCAGTTATGATGCTGAAATTAATTTGCATACTGAAAAGCAAGTACTTCTGAAAACCTGTGAGAGGTTAGTAATTAGAATGACCTTAGCTTCATGCTACTATATTGTTTCTCTTTAAAAAATTACATGCCCAGCCAGCTGTGTGTGTGTTGCTGTTCTCTGCACAACGTTGCATCACTTGGAGGTCATCTTCTGAAATTCCATCGGGTTGGCAGATCAGGTCATCTCAGGAAGGCGGAAAAAAAGCAGCATAGGTACAGGGAAAAATGTGATTCTATCCTAGAATCGTTGATACAGGTTTAGAAACTTGTTGCTTGTTTTGAGACCTGGTTTTATTACCTCAGTGAACTAGATATTTGATCTTAGCTAATTTTTTTAACCTGCTGTTTTTTATCTTTTCAAAAAACTGGCTTTACTGGAAAGCACTCTTGCTCTTGTATGTTACAAATTACTGAAATAACATGCTGTCAGGAAGACACCTAGCCATTTTTATTAATTGATACTAGTGGTTATTGTTTGTTTAATAGCAGTCTTCAGGCTGATCAGCACTGTTATTTCTTTTTTTATGTTTACTCTGCAAAATAAAACAAATAAATGGTCTTTTTGAAGTGTTTCTGATCAATGAATGTTCAGTCTGAATAAGTACAATCTGTTGAAATGCCTGAAGGAATAACTTGTTTCCTTCTGCTAACAATGTAAGTTCTGTAGTATTGTCTCCCCATCTGTCTTGCAGTATAAGCTGAATGTAACTGGACTGGTAGTTGGTACTGAAAGTAGACTGTATGAAAGCAAAGGATAATTTGGACAGAGCACTATCTAGAAAGTCAATATTATGCTGGAGACTGTAGCAGAGCTTAGTTTCACAATGTCTGTGGTGTTGACTTACATACGCTAAAAAAATGCATGTTCTTTTATTATTCTGCTAGTCATTTGAATTCCAGATGAATTAATGTCATTCTTGAAGGGAGGAAGCACAACTAAATTAATTTGATAGGCCTTTATGTCTTAAGAAGACATTCAGAAAATATTTTGGTTTGGATTCTATGGTCAAATCTTAGGTTTGATTTAGGTAGCTATTATTAAACTACTCCCTTTATGGCATGCAACATGAAATTTACAGTTTGTCACGAGATTTATGATTGCTTTGCGTGAACATCAACTTGTAAATTTAGAAGCTTGATACTGACTGTATCTGAAATTGATGTGTTTACTCTTTCAGGAAGAAAAAAGTATAAGGTGGGCATCAAGATGGGATTATATTTTGGAATCTATGCCTCACACTCACATTCAATGGTTTAGGTGAGAAGAAAGTTTGTCTTCAAGTGTACTGTACTGAAGTGTGGACATTGCAATTTGATGAAATTTTTTTAATTCTTTTTTTTTTTTACATTAGTATTATGAATTCCTTGGTGATTGTCCTCTTTCTGTCTGGAATGGTAGCTATGATTATGTTGAGGACACTGCATAAAGACATTGCAAGATACAATCAGATGGATTCCACTGTAAGTCTAAAACGTACCTCCTAAAATTTATTGGGAATGTAATTTCTTCAGCTAAGTATATTTCTGTAACAGGCTATTTAAATGGCAATCTGCTGTATTAAAATCGGTGTATTTCCTTTACAGGAAGATGCTCAAGAAGAATTTGGCTGGAAACTGGTTCATGGTGATATTTTCAGGCCCCCAAGAAAAGGAATGCTGTTGTCCGTTTTTCTAGGCTCTGGCACACAGATCTTAATAATGACTTTTGTTACCCTGTGTAAGTAATAAAGTGGGGAGGCATTAGTTGAGTACAGATGATTTTTCACTGCTAATTGCATGGCACTAGTAAAAGTAACAGTTTAGTATTTTATCTAGAAATTTCTTAAAAATCTTAAGGTTAGAAACAGCTGAGCTGATACAGTAGACACACAACTTAGTATATGCAGATCTTAAGATAACTGATGTACTGGCTTTAAGTCAAATCTGTAGTTACTTTCTAAAATTGCGCATCTCTTCTTCATAGTTTTTGCTTGCCTGGGATTTTTGTCACCTGCTAACCGGGGAGCTCTAATGACCTGTGCTGTAGTTTTGTGGGTACTGCTTGGAACTCCAGCCGGTTATGTTGCTGCCAGATTCTACAAATGTGAGTAAAAGTTATTCTAAATGACAAGGCTTAAGTTCATTAAAGTAAATTATCCTCACAAAACTGATTATTATTTTGCAGTACTGTTTGTAGTTTCCCTCAGGGCAAGTTGGAGAAATGTACTTACCTTAACAACAGAAAACACATATAGAACACTGACATGGTTGCATTGGTTTTGATGTGATCGTGCCTAAAGACCCTGAATTGCTCTTGCTACTACATATTTATGGAATGGGAAAGCAAATTCAATTTTACTAGTACTAACCTCATTATATCAGGCAGTTTTGTACTTCTCTTTCCTACAGTGTTAACTTGCATTTAGTTTTAGCCATTGATGTTGCTTGGTAACTCTTCCCCCACCCCCCCCACCCCCAAAATCATGAATGTCTCTTCTTGCCTGCCTGAGATTTGTCACCTCTTTTTAGCTAGTTCTTAGGTCTTTGGGAGAATGGCGCTTATCAGACTGTGGCAGGGGTGCAGGGGGAAGGATTATTAGGTGTTCTGTAGTTGTAGAAATCAACCCAGTGGTGTTCGGGCACCTGACAGTAGTTAGTTGATACTGTTTTCCTTCACTAATCCCAGCTGGCTATTGTTTCAAGGCCTGCCTACCAATCTCAAATGTTTTGCTGCTGTACCCTCTGGTTTATTTTAAGGTGAAGCATGCCATTCCGCATACAGCTTGTTTTAATTACCTCCTCAAGGTAAAAGACTCTTTATGACTGAGCGAGCTGGATCTTTTGGACTATTTTCGTTCTGAACATACAGGGCTAGAGAAGGAGCTTATTTCTGAACTTCAGCCTGGCAGTAGACATTGGAGTTTTTCTAGCCATTTTGTAGTTTTCATGTGGGACAGCCACTGGGGAAAGAGGGTTTATATTTTGTAAGGAGTTTTTCCACAGTGGTAGTGATGTGATAGTGAACTATTCCTTTTCCTAATCTTCGAGCCAATTAGACTTAAATGGAGGAAGACTTCAGGACTAAGAGCATAATTGCAGACAGAATTATTCTTTATATGATGCTGTACATTATGTGTTTTGAAGGATATTTTGAAGTGTATTGATGATAAATTAAATCCTGTATCTTTGGTGGAAATGTAGCTAATAATAATTACAGTTCATATTATACTTATTGGGAAACATTTAGCTGATACTTGAATATTGTGTTTAACTACTAAGACAGTCAGTGACTAATCCAGAGTTGATACTGTTATAACACGAGGTGGTCCATACCCTGTATAGAGCATGTAAATGTGAATGTTTCACCTTATAGTATACAAATAATGTGAGACATAAACCAAAATGCAACTCAAATGGATATCTAGTTTTAAAAGTTGGGTTGGTTTTTTTTTTCAACATTGCATTTAAAAAGTGAAACCTGAGTTGAAATTAAATGGTTAATCTTAATAACTGGTGCCGTGTTCTACAAAAATTTTATGAAGAAATAGAAACTTAATTAAAATCACTCTAACCATAATCACTTCTGACTCTTGAAGTAAAGAGGCATGTCATTATGGCAGTGCTCAGATGAAATTGTCAGCTTCACTGAATTCCAGCAGGATATTTTCATTTGAAAGTATGCTGACTAGAATTTTTATCAGCGTAGTGCAAATTCATATTTTCTTAATAAAGCTATCTTTGGTCTTTTGGTATCACCACTGCTTAATGCTGTTAAGACTCAAGAGGACATCCCTACTTCCTGTAAGCATTAGTCCTGACTTTCTTGTAAGATTCATAGACAAGAATTATTTAAAGAAAACTGTTAAGCTTGCTTTTCACGTATTTATGTGTTTTTTCCTACTGAAACCTGCAGTCAAATGCTAGAAAGCTTCAACTTCTTAATCACTCCACGTTTAAACTGTTTTTTAAAGACTTAAAAGTGCTGCAAATCTGCTTTCTCGTTTTAGCAGATAAAGTTGTCAGAGACCCAGTTTATTTAGTTGGATACTTTTCCTGGCCTTGGTCTTTTCTTTGCTTTGAAGCTCTGTGATCAAACTGAATTCTCCTATCATATTGCTTAATTACTGAAGATTTAGTTTACTGTTTTAAACTTGGGCATGATAGCACATTATTTGAGTATTTGCAAGCTAAGTATAACAGGTAAATGGACTGGAAAACTAATAGTTGTGAACTTAATGCATGTTTTGATGACTGTCAAATGTTTTAATACAGCATTTGGAGGTGAGAAATGGAAAACAAATGTCCTGCTGACATCATTCCTTTGTCCTGGGTAAGTTGAGAGTATTGTCATGATTAAAAGAATTAAATTGCTTCTCTGACATGCATAGCTAATTTTTAAGTTTCAGCTATACAAGTAAATCTTATTACATCGTCCCTTTATTCCAGAAGCTACAAGAATATCATGGCACTTTTGATGAAAATGAATATGTTAATGGCATATCACCCTTAGATATTTATTTTTTTAGTAAGCATTTGTTTTATTCTCACCACATGAAAAGATTGATTAAGAAAGAGCATTATGATAGTAGTAAGTTTTAGACAGGCACATTTTTTCATTGCTTTCTTTTACTCTCTAGGGTGTTTCTTTGACCACACTGTAGTTGGTCTTCTATAGTGTCATATACTGTATAACCACTGTGATAAATTTTTTTACTTAATCACAGCAAGCAGTCTTACCCTGAAGTGTAGTTAAGACAAGCATATATTTGAAATTGCTTAGTTGGAACGTCAGCTGCTGCTGGAGTTCAGTCCCACTATATTAACAAAGAATTGTTTGTTCAACCTCTTAATTTTGATATTTTGTGTGTGTTACTTGGGTTTAACAGAAATTTACACTAAAATCTTAATACAATGCTATTGTTAACATTATTAAATATTCAGTATTTCTGTGCTTTAAGTGTGTTATGTATTTTTCAGAATTGTATTTGCAGATTTTTTTATCATGAACCTCATTCTCTGGGGAGAAGGCTCTTCAGCAGCTATTCCGTTTGGTACTTTGGTTGCTATTTTGGCACTCTGGTTTTGCATATCTGTACCGCTGACGTTTATTGGTGCCTATTTTGGTTTTAAGAAAAATGTAAGTTTGTGAAATTGTTTTGTAAATGTGTGTATACACACGTATTTATTTTTCACTGTATAGACTATGACTGAGGTAGCACCGAACCTAGTTGTATTGTCAGCTCTGGTTCTGTTCATTTACTTTAGAGCTGCATTAGATATCCAGTCTTGGGATTCCAAGACTTTGATATTCAGTTGGTTGTTGGTGGTGATATTTCTCTGCAACAATTAGGGTTGTCATTGTATTTGACTAACTACTCCAGATAATGCAGTGATTTGGGCATTTTTATTTTAATTAGCATCTCTTTCATTACTAAAAAAATTGATTGACCCAGTCAAGCATAAGGGAAAGTAACTTACTTCTGGTTTTTCCCCTATGTTTTTTGTTCCTGTCCGCCCTCTACACTAAGAATATTTTCTGTATCAAATTGCTAGGGTTCTTGTGAAGTCTTTGCATAAATGTTCTGTAAATGGTTATCACTGCTTGGCAGACATTAATTGGGATTTACTCCTAAACTGATCAGTTTTACTTATTTATATGAGGGCTCTTTGTGACACTGGTGACCAAACCTCCTTAAATCACTGCTTCTATTTTTGCTTAAAAAGTGGTTTACTGTGCCCCACAAACTTTCAAGATCTGTAGGTTCAGATATTTTTATGGGTTTTTTTCCTCTGTAGGAAGCCAGAGTTCCAGCTCTCTGTAGCTTTCATGGAATAACTTTAGAGAATATTTAAGTACCTTAGAAGGCACTTTTTAAGTTGATTGTAATTATCCCATTTTTCTTAACCAGAATTCAGTGGTTTTTTTCTGATAACTATGTTGAAATTCCAGCAACCTCCCCTGCATTGTAGAGGGGCAGCTCCCTTAGGAAAAGAGGATTTGATAAACTATAAGGCAACATGACAGGCGTCACAAATACATTAAAATCAAATGAGAAAGCAAGTACCTAGCAAGTATCTATTGATGTTCTTGATGTGATCTTTACAAAAGGGGAAAGATGGCAAAGTATGCATTTATCTGCCTTAAATTTTTTTTCTCACACCATGCCTATCTATGTATGCATCTTCAGTTAGGATTTAATTGCCAGATTGAATCCTCTCAGTTTGTAAATTTACCCTAATGTGATTCTTGGAGTAAATCCTGAAAAACAACATACGGGGATTTTATAGAAGGGGAAAGCGAGAGTCTGCGCCACCACTACCCCTCAGCTGAAAAGTGAGAAATCAGCTCAGGCTTTGTAACAGATCATAGATAGGTAATCATAAAAAGGGAAGTCCAAAATATCTGTTGCTATGTTTTCAATAAGAGCTGTTTTTTTAGCTTGTTTACCTAGCAAATGTTGTTAGGTGGGGTGGTAGTGAAAGAAGATGTAATGGTAGCTGGGTATGCGCATGCTCAAAACAAATAGTAGACTTTTGCCACCACTCATGTCAAAATGAAAGCAAAAAGGTAGTGCTGTAGTTTGACATTTTGTTTATTTAGCGATTTCTTATTCTCCTTTAAAGGCTATTGAACACCCTGTTCGCACAAATCAAATTCCTCGTCAGATTCCTGAGCAATCATTCTATACAAAGCCATTACCTGGCATTATCATGGGAGGGATTCTACCTTTTGGATGTATCTTTATACAGTTGTTCTTTATTCTCAATAGTATTTGGTAAGTTAACCATGATCTATTTGAATTTTCTCTGTCATAAAAGGTGGTAATTTCTTTGTGAAAGTTTTTCTTCAAGATGATTTGACTGATTTTTGGTGATGCAGGCTTCAATAAAAGTTTAAATGTTAACATGTTTTTAACATTTTGTGGTTTAGAAGATACTTGGTGCCTGTTTTGCTTGTTGAGGTATGTAGAGAAGTGGCTGTGATATGCTTAGCAATTTACAGCTGACCTACAATGTTCAAAAAGCTGGTTTTCTCATGCTACTCCTCTGAATTCATGTGGAAGTAGCTCTGAAGCTGATATACGGCGTATAACTTGAAAGTAGTAAGTATATTAAAATTGACTTGAGGTTTAGTTTTTGTAGTTGTTGTTGGGCTAGAAAAGTATTACTACTCTTGGGAGAAAAAAGAATCAAGAACAAATTTTGTGAAATCTTCATAAAGGTACCAGGCAGTAATTCTTTTCAAAAATAAAGCACCAAAGACTAGTCCAGTATAAGTGAATTCTGACGAGAGCTCATAGCACACTGACAAACTAATCTACTGTGAGGGATTTGTCTTCCTTCTGGCACAATTTAGTTATTGGATCTTGTTAAACTGTTTCTGAACCTTGAATAGGTGCCTCTACCCAACGTAAACAGCTACAGCATTTGACACTTGTTATTTTGCAGCTCTGCCCCTTTGATTGAAATGTGAGGTGAAATCCAAGTTCTGCTGAAGTCAGTGGAAGAGGTCACACTGACTTCACTGGAACTGTAATTTCACTTATTATGTCTAGTCAGTTCTTTCCCTAAAATGCCAGCCAGGAGCATGCTTTGGGCTTGCTTTCTCAGTGTTTTCAGACTGAGCTGCCGAGGTTCCTATTCTTCAGTTAGAAAATAGCCAATTGTATGGCTGCACAACTGACAGTACTTCAATAGGAAGGGGAATGCTTAAGGTGAAGATGATATTACTGCATGTGAAGAAATAGTATTAGCACAGTGCCCACTTTAATTTGTACTTCTTTTAAACTCCCTTGTATAGGTCTCACCAGATGTATTACATGTTTGGCTTCCTGTTTCTGGTATTCATTATTTTGGTTATTACATGTTCTGAGGCTACAATATTGCTCTGCTACTTCCATCTATGTGCAGAGGTAAGAACTATTCTTCAGTATTCATACTTGATATTGCTTTAAGAATGCTTCCAAAAAATTTTAAGGCATTTGTAATTGAAAATAAGTATTCCAGAATTCAACATAAGCACCACTACTAGATGAGATGTACTTAAACTGTGTCTTTAAAAAGTGAAGCAGGCTACTTTTGGCAAAACTTGTAACAAATATTAAAACACTGTACTGAGTACTGCTAAGTCAGATATCTCATCTTTAGATTTTAACTTCTTGTTTTCTGAAGACACTAAACTAATCCATTAACTTTGTTAATCAAAGTGCATTTTGGACGTGCCCAACCTTGGGGAAAAAGATGTCTATGGCTGGCAATAGCAGGTCCGGCTTATTTGGGTTTTTGCCTGTTTGATATTGGTTTTTACGTTTCTTATCTGTAATTGTGAATAGTGTACTTAGACCAGTATTGACTATATATAGTTCTTTTTCCTGTAGCTAAAAACTATGAAAACTCACTTTTGGATAAAGTGATAATAGAAAAAGTAGCTCTGCATTCAGTAATAAGGGTCAGTGTGTTAGAGGTGTATGGAATATTACTCATACATTGTTTTTTTTCCCCACCCCTTCTAGGACTATCACTGGCAGTGGCGTTCATTTCTCACTAGTGGTTTCACTGCAGTTTATTTCCTAATATATGCAATACATTATTTTTTTTCTAAACTGCAAATCACAGGAACAGCTAGCACTATTTTATATTTTGGTTATACCATGATTATGGTTTTGATCTTCTTCCTTTTCACAGGTAAGTATATTGAACCTTAATTTTAAATTTTGAGTCTACCTTTAGCTTTGCACAGTAGAATCCTTGGCAAAACTTATCTTGATACAGGATTATAAATTTTTATGTCTTTAACTTTTTCCAGGTGGTTGTGTAGTATTTGCAATTCTCCATGATCGCAAATTTTAGTGAAAGAGATTAAGTGAGAATGAGGCAAAACTACTGTTAATTGGAGGTGTGGCCTATAACTTCAGGTGTGACACTCTAAAACATGATAAATACATCTCCGGATTTCATTCCTATGTTAGTCATGTGACAAACTCAATTTTTAAAATGAGTTATCTTTGGAGAAACACACTTCAAATCACACACAATCAAGTATAAAGTCACAGTGTCAATTAAGGAAAAAAATTGCAGCTTTTGTGGAATAGGAGGAAGGAAGAGAGAGGAGTAAAAGTTGACAGAGAATACTTCTCTTTTTTTCTTTTTCCTTTCTTTTCCATTTTGCTGTCTTCCAGAATTGCTTTACCTTCTTTCCCAATTGCATTGAAGTGGCATGGGAAGCAGGCAGAATTTCTTAGCCACTTTTTGATGCAGTCCTGTCAGAACCTTGTCATCTTTATTGTGATCTTTTGGAAAACACCTGTCTTAAGTGCTGCATTTCAATTTCTCTTCAGTAAGTGAGATGAGGTCACAGAATCTTCCTTTGTCACCTTCAGTACTAAGAAGGAATCTTCAGTCAGAAACACATATGCCTCGTTTAGGGTGAGTGAAATGGTGGTGAAAATGCAAGAAGTCTCCTTTCAAACTCTTGTGCAAGAAGGCAGGAACCACTAGCTCCTCAAAACCCTTAAAAATACTGAATTCTGTTCCAGCAGAATGTAATCTGTCTTTGTGGACTTTACCCTTCAGAGCAATATTTTTGTAACTATTTTGAACTGATCGATATGTTAAATAAATTCAGGCTCCTCATGATGAAGTTTAATGATTCCTAAGGTTTTGATACATATGTATGTATACAGCCATACAGGCTATATTTTGAGGCCTCTGAGAACACAAATGGCTTGTCATCAGAGCTTTTAATACCAGTCTCACTATAACTGCAAGTAGAATTTTCATTTCCACTTAACATAGGAGAACAAAAAAAAAAAAATCTAGTGGGAAAAGAACTGACATTTGAGAATGGTGTTCGTTTTAAGTGTAACCAAATATTAATTTCAAAGACATTACCACTTTAGCTTAGGAAATATTGAAGCTGTTTGTGCACCATGACTGAATGCAGATGATGATGAACGGGAGCAAGAGCCTGCAAGGTGTTTCTTGGGTCATTGCCTGTTAGAAGGAGGGAATGGAACTGAAATACATTATATAATCTCTTTGAAAAGGGATCAAGCTGTGTTCCAAAAGTGGTTAGTTTTATCTTACATCCTTCTTTTTAAGTCAGTCTAATGTGTTTCGGCATTGCTTGTGGATATTTTGTAATTTACGCATCACCTCTACTTATATTTTGTGTACTGGTTAGCAAGTCATTCTGAATACGTAGGTCAGAGATTCTGCCTCCCTTTCTCACTCTGTCTTATTTCTCACCCTGCCTTTCTCTGAACCTTTATTTCTGATGTGGGTTTACTGATAGTCTCATTGAACTAAAGAATTCAGTAACGCATCATTGTTCAACTAGAAATGAATGTGTACTGCTATATGTAGATCAATTTTAAAAGCAGTGCAAACTTAGAAAGTAGCATGAAAAAATAATTAGGCCTTACATAAGTGTAGGGTCAATTCATTTAGTTTCACTAGCTTTTCCAACACATATTCACCATGTTTGCCTTTAATAGCAAACAGATTTGGCCAGAACCAGAATTGTGTTTACCCTGTCTCCTTTGTTCAGTCTATTTACTTTGCATGCATGCAGTAATTCTGGAGTACGCACATTGAAGATAAAGAGAATTTAAGCTAAATTTTCTATGCTGAGACTTGGCTTAGCTAAGGTACCCATGTAATTTCCATCTTTTGCACTTATTCTTTCAAGTCAGTCATGTCACATGACATCATCTGGAGGCATTAGGATGTGTCCAGTACATCCCCCTTTTCCTTTGCTCACAGGTTCACTTTCCATTGACCGGTTGGCTGTACAGCGCCTACCGGCAAATCTGGGGAGTCCTTTTCAAGGTAGCTTTACAAGCATGCAAAGAAGAGGTGTTTTACTCTCAGATGCCTTCAGATGCTTTCTGTGGTAGTCATTTGTATGTAATGAGACAGCAGCGATGCGAGTTATGCTGTGCAACTTAAACTAAGCTTTCAGAGTTTGCATGCTTTCGTTTTTTGAAATTTTCAGTTTCTATATTGAAATTAGGGGAGAATACGTGTGAAGTTAATTAAACGGTTAGAACTTTGAAACATCATATGCTTAACGATTTTTTTTTAAATCTACTTCCCACAAGATTAAGTGCAAATTATCCTTTAATTTGAGGGAATAGTCCTATTTCTTAATATTTAAGAATAATTTTGTCAAGTTAGGTTGATATGCATTCAAAGACAGAAAAGTTAGAGGCGCAGGGTAGAGGGACAGGCAGTTCTTTTCTGGTTTCTTAAATGAAAAAGCATATTAGCAATTTAGCAAAACCTGCTCCTAAAGGCAACTGACTTCCTGTGTCAGGATGATAAAGAAGCTAAAAAGAAAAAATCATAATCGTTGTATCAAAACTATTCTGCTGCTGCTTACTCATCTGTTAAAAATCGTCAGTATCAGGAAGGGCTTTGATGGTGCCCTGCTGCTATGTCAGTGTAACACATGCTTCAGGCATTTGCATCCATACTGCATTCCAGGTCATTGATCAGACTCAGCAGGCAAAATACTGGGAGCTACATGACAAATCTTTGATTCACAGCTGGGACTCCAGCTACGTATCATAGTAAATGAGTCAGTTAAACATCAGTAGTTTAGCAAGCGTGAAAGGGAAAAAAAAATAAAATTACTGTGATATCATTCATGGTTCCGTACAAGCTTGTATAGTGAATGAGTTTGCACAAAACTTTCGTTGTGCATCTTACCAGATCTAAAATAAAGATGACTTTTTTTTTTTTTTTCTTTAAAGAACTTACTTGGCTCTTGCATAAGTTAAGTGTGTGATTTTAAAAGAGGTACTCGGGCAAAAATCAGGTAATTTTCAGGGCTTTCTTCCTGTCGTAGTTTTTGTGGGAAATGAAGGTTCCTGTAACAGGTGTTCTGAGCTGTTGTTAAGTCCATT
Source organism: Burhinus oedicnemus (assembly GCA_008921705.1). Taxonomy (NCBI): domain Eukaryota; kingdom Metazoa; phylum Chordata; class Aves; order Charadriiformes; family Burhinidae; genus Burhinus; species Burhinus oedicnemus. The sequence goes on along the minus strand of VFFE01006984.1, from coordinate 778,324 downwards.
ATCGTTCTGACTGAGGCTGCATTTTGAAGTAGTCCAGTTAGATTAACAAAGCCCAACTATATTAACTACTTTGCATTCAAAATAATATTTTTGTTAAGAACTTCGGTTGGAGTTTCACAAAGAGAAGGGATGCAGGTATTTTTCTTCAGCTAAAAGGACTGTAAGTTATCAGGGAAACAGTCTTTGTCCTTAAATTTCAGTTCAAATTTGCTTATATCTTTTGACTGCCTTAAGTGTTTCAGAAGTGTTTATTTTTAAGGTATGTAACATGTTTTCAATAAGAAGTACAAGCTGCATAGTAACTACACTATGGTTTGAAATTTGTATTAACTTGATTTACGCAGAAATAAAGGTAGTACTCTAATTTTTCAAGACCTTAAAGTATAACTAAGACATACAAACTCTTTTTAATGCTGTCAATCTAATTGGTTTATTAAATACAATAACAATATTCTGACCAGCTGAGCAGATCAGGTGAAGTGTGTGTCACTAGTCACTGGAGAAGGGTGAAATGGAGCGATATGAAGGAGTTGGACTGGGAAATAATGAAACAACAAAAACCAAATATGTAGGAAGAGAAATAACACAGAAACATCTTAAAATGAGAGTCTTCCATGTGATCAGCTCTGTGATTGTGAAAATAATGAGATACTTTATATAGTAGTTGATGCCTGTAAAGACCAGGTACTGTCTGTAACTTTCCATCATCTGATCTGATGGATGTGCTGAAGACTAAAGATAGCAGATTGCATATACATATGTCCTGATTCATGAGCTACAGGTACAAATTGTCTCCTGTGTCGGTTTTCCTAATGTGTAACTTTTTTTCCCTTTTTTTTTTTTCTTTCTTTTTTTAGGGACAATTGGATTCTTTGCGTGCTTTTGGTTTGTAACCAAAATATACAGTGTGGTGAAAGTTGACTGAAGAAACCAATGTAAAGAATTAACACAGAAGAGGTTTAATCTTCATTAACGTAACTTAAAGACCTGGTCTAGTTGATGAACTTGAGCTTTATCAGAAGTATTGGCTTCCTGTTCTTTGAGAATGATACTGAATATGCAGCTGCCCCAAACACTTTTTCCACTAACACGTTTGTATTGTGACTTAACAACCTGTTTTCATTCAGATCTTAATGAAGATCAGAGTTATGATATTTATGCATTTGTAAATACAACTATACTTTAAAAGAAATGTTAAATTCTAATGGCAGAATAAAAGTGGCTGTATTAGACAACTTAATGATACTTCTGATCAAAGTACAATTGTAAATAGGTTTTTCTAGCTTGGTAGGTGGGATGAATTATTTTTCTTTGAGGGAAATGAGAACTTTTTATTACACTGACTTTGAAGGATGACTCTTAAGAAGTGTTGCTTTTAGTTTGGATGTGATTTTTATTTTTTACTGGTGTTACGTCCACAAATACTCTGATTTCTGTGACTTCATTAGTTTCAGTGTTCTTGGCCTTTTAAACTATGTGCCTCTGAGTCCTTGAATTTATAAATTCATAATCTAATAAATATTGTAAAAATGTCTTCAGTGGCTCATTACATATTATAAGTTCATAAAAATATGTAAATACAATTATATTGAAGAAGGATGCTTAAAGTTTGCATAGAGTATTTTATGGCATTTTCTATGGTTTAATGTATATTAACACACCCTTAGATCTGCAAGAAATGTTATTTCTGCTACATGGACATAACACGGAAATGTGATTGTGGCGCATGAGAATTAAAGTGTACACACATTTAACAAAACCACTCTGCAGCATTAATCCAGTCCTTAACCCAGACACGTTTTCAGAGATTGCTATGGAATTGTCAGTATGTTGAGAAGATCTTACAAAGCATGAGTCGGCATTGTCTGCTGATCTTGCTTTTATAAGCTCTCGATGATGCATATTGTATGTGGCAACTATTGCTGATTGTACTTAATCTAGGTTAAAAAATGGAAGAAAATTACTATTTTTGCCTTATATTATGAGACTAATGTCGATTTTGGATGATTAGCATTAAACCTATATTCGCTTTTTTGAAAATGGAGTATTTTGTTCATATCTTGTTCAGTAATTTTAGACTCGTAACATAATTTGGCTTTTGGCATGTTCTTACAAGCCTGATAAAATTTTATTTAAAATTAAACTTCATGTACCAAGAGCCATTCATAAGGTTGGAGTTTTTTATTCTTACTAGTTTACTTTTCTAAAAGACCTTAACCTAATGATGCTTGAATATTGAACCTAATAAAAACATCTGTGGTTAAGGTAACTTGTCATTATTAACCTCCTAAAAGTTGGCATGTGAAAAGGCTTCAGGTGACATTTCCTCAGTTGCTGTGCTCCACAACCCCTCCCAGATGAACCACACCGCTCTCATGCTCTGCCTGTCCCCAGCCGCAGCTCTGTTCAGATATTGTGGACAGGTTTGTTCTCATGCCCCTCCCCACATGCAGTCGCTAGGACATGCTGATTTCGGATAAATCTTTCATGTTTTATGTTCAAAACAGAAAAGGGTGAGTGTGGTAAGCATTTCTTCTTTCCTAATGGTGAGCTGTATTGTGACTCTTGATTTAAATTTTTAAAAGTATAGAATTGAATATCCTTAATATCCCGGGTTTTGTGATCGCCTACTCTATGTATAGTCACTGCTCAAAATCATCGGTAGTTATTACACAAATGGGAATGCTTGGTTTGAGAAACAGTTGTCTGTTACTGAAATATGAGTATAATAGGTGCTCAATAATTTCATTGTAGTGATATGATAACAGATGTTTGTGATGTATTTACAACTGCTGTTTAAAAATCAGATTAATAGAAGTGAGATGTAGCCACTGTGTTATGTACATGGGTTTGAAACTGATGGGTGTATTTCCCTTTTTTTTTTTTTTTTTCTTTTTTTCCCTCCCCCACAGACTAGTTGAGAAGTCACGGCAGCTTCTCAAGTATCTTATTTTCACCTTTAGAGGCAGTTTGTGAAGTGTGTTATTATCTTCTGGAATCTAAACCTACTGCATACACATTTTTTCAAGCAGCCTTGTCTTGTAATAATTGCAGCTGGTTTGGAATTTGAAATAGTTAGGTTTCAGCATGCAGTACTTGAAACAATCCAAAAAGTTTAATACATCACAGATTTTACGGAAGAGCTATACTGAGGTTGTCCCTTCCCTTGAAACCCATTATTGCTTCAGGTAATTTTAAAAGTTTTTCTCACATTTAAGCTTCTGGTGTGTGTTAGGGCATCCAGGTGTTCTGCTATGTACCATATCTGTTCTTCAGTTCTTTAGGGAGGCCTGGATTTTTGTCTAAGCTTTCAAAATACTGTCCCCTTCCAAAATCTTTCTGTACTACAAGACATTTTCTTAAAATGCAGTAGTTGCACAGGTATCTGAGAAAATGTAAATTAAGAGCTAGGAATAAATTGCTGAGCTACCTGAAGACAGAGCAAATTTAGACAAAATATAACATTTCAGACCAGTGTCAGCTTTTTGGTGGCTGGTAAATAATTTTAAAACTGGTTCTTCAGAGTCTGAAAAAAGTGATCATCATTGCCAAATTTATTCTGAAAGTAATCCTCAGTCCAAGTCGGGTTTTGAAAACATGATGTGGGAGTTAGTGGTTTGGTTTTTTTTCTTTCTCTAAGAAGAAATAAAAAAGCAGCTTATGGCAAGCTGTGTCTCATGGCAAGCTACCTAGTCCGTCTTTAGCCTGGTAGCTTCACTTCTTATTGAAATGCTTAGCTGTGTTTGAACAGCCCTAAGAGCTCTTACATTTTTGCTGTCATACAGATCGCCGTGCCCTCAGCTGCTCTGCTGGGGTCTTGCAACCGTATCACAAATGTTAGTTGACTGTGAGCTAGTCATGGACAATATCTTCATGGATTTTGTGCCATTTTCAGGTAAAAGGCAGTGAGGGATGACTGGGGAAGGCTGAGGTCATTAGCGCAATCTCCTGCTTGCTGCTTACCTTTCTCCCGTTTTGCAGTTTTGCCCTAGGATTGCTTGAAAACAGATTTCCTTATATTTCAATCCTCTGTCTTTCCCAAGAACGCAAAGAGTGGTGATTACCCTACCTGGCCCTTGCAAACAGCACAATCCTTTTGCATTTGAAAACTCAGCTACCCTGAATGTGTGTGGTTACGGGTATGATGCAGGTGTAGCGCCAAGCACAAAGGTGTAGACAGCCTTGTGGAACCTGTAGGTGTATTCCCGTGTTTGTGTAATGCCGCTTACTGTCCCTTTGCGGCTTGGGACATCCAGAGTGACAGTATCGCGCAGAGGTCCCTCAATATTTGTGGATGGAGAAGGCGGCCTGTCCTGTGTGCAGTGGTGAGAAGAGGTACGTGAGCTGTCTGGTTGTTGGATACTGAGGTGGAAGGAAGGTAACTGGAGTTTCTCTGCGATTGCCTGAAAAATCCTTGAAGTGGGTATTTGAGTCCTGCCATGGGTGGTACCTGTATTTTCTTCAGGAAAAGTAAGTCTGGAAGGTAGGTGAGGAAGAGAGGGCAGAACAGGACGGAATTCAGGCAGGCGGCTGAGGCGCTCAGGGTTACACTGATCTGAACAACCGACTTGAAGGGACCCGAAACACAAGTCAAATCCTCTTTGAAGTGACGTACAAATCAAAAATGTGAAATGTTGTGGATGAGAAGCATCGTTTTACCAATACTAGTAAGGCAAAAATACCTGTCAATGGTGGGGGTTTGGCATGTCTGACTTTGATCAGTAGGTCTGAAATTGTGGCCAAGTATTTCTGCAAAGCTTTGTGGGATTGCTGGGGAGGGGTTGCTGCAGCCAATCCTGACTACATTAGCAGTGCACAGTACGTAAAAACTGAGGTTGCTTGGTGAATTATTGTTACTCAGCTGATAGAGATCTGGACTTTTACAGGTAAGGAATGTCACATGAAAGTATGTTAAATTCTTAACAGCTGGTAGAAGTTTTCATATTTGATGGTTGGTAAATATTGTCTGTTGTTGTTATGATTGAATGTTACTGCAGTGTTAGATTTAGTTTTTCTGCTCCCGCTACGCCAAATGTCAAATTGTATGAGCTAGCTTAGCTGGTGTGGGATACACGTGACCGTGACTTTATGCCATGAAGTTACATGCTGGCCTCTTTCTGTGCCTTACCAGTTTGGGCAACAGCTTTGTTTCTGGGGGCAGCTGTATCTCCTCTTCATAACTGCTTCTAAAATGAGCTGTTCATCCAAGTTAGTTCTCTCTCAAATCCCTGCTTGCTGCCTTGGATTAATTACTTGTCATCATTCAGAGAATGATGCATACTCTGCAAAGAACATTTTCATCTTTGCATTTACATCCCTTTTTTCCTTTCAGTTACTGTTCCTCCAAAAACTCCTCTCACTTCTGATAATACTCCCAACTCTTATTCTTGGACCTCATGGCAACTAAGTGTTTCCTACAGTTTGCCTCTAAGTTCATTTTTTATTCTCAGTATCCCACTGTTCCTCCTTATGCCAGACAGTCAATAACAATCTACTTATTTATGTTATCTCCATAAACCTGACTCCTGAAATATTTCTCCTGTTGCCTCATATATTGACTTTGGGTATGTGTGCGCACACAAGTGTATGACACTTCAGACTAAAGCATAAATCTTCAGGGACTACCTAGAGACTTAATTTATCAGTTGATTATTGTATAGTTGCCATCATGCATTTTCTTTCTTACTTGAAACATCTGGAACTCCCCGTTGATGAGATAAGAGTAGTTAATTGCTTGTAAATCAGGTACACCAGAAGTTTACAAATGAAACCTGTCACATTTGGGTGATGGCATATTCTTGCTGCTTCTCAGGATTCCAGCCCTTTTAATGAAAATGCAGTTTAAAGTCTTCCTTCCCTCAGAGGTATTGTAGCATCACCTGCTGGCCACAGCACGTATAAACTTAGAAAGTGCCGGAGCAGAGTTAAGGGTATCAGAGAAGAGTTACCGAAGCACGTTACTGGAGGGGGAGCTTATCCTTAACATTATATCTTTAAACATGTATGCTAATTTCAAAGTTTCTCGAAGTAAGCAGCCAAAAATCAAGGTGAAGAACAGTAACAGTAATCATACAAATAATTTGTCTGTGAAGATGTTAAAAACGTGTCTCCTGCATCTCCTACGGGCACACGGCTAGCAAGGGCTCTTCAGAATGAGCTGTGTTTCAGATACACCGGTTCCTGTGCTCACTTGAGCACCCGCTCTGATACCTTTGGGTTTTCGAAGTTCCCTAGAAAAGGGATGCTGCAGAGGGCACCCCCCAGAGTGTCCCGAAAGGCTGGCCAGCCTGGGGGGTGAGACGGGCCGAAGGCCGTGTCCCAGCTTCATACTTTCAATAGTGTCAAGTCGTCGTTTTAGAACAGTTCAGCATGACCGGTTTTGCTGCTGCTGCTGCAAAGTTTACTTTGGCTTGGGGTTTTTTGTGGTTTGTGTTTGTTCGGGGGGAGTTGTTTGTTTTACATTTTCTTTGATCATATCAATAAGACAGTAGATTTATTTATTTTCTTCTCTATTTTGGGGAAATTATTACAGTAGAGAAAACATTCTTCCTGATGTTTTCCCCAACTTTGCCTGACTATCTTTTGATTGTTCACAATTACCTATTCAGTTGAGGTGTGTAAAATGATAGAATGAACTGACTTGGCTATGACTCTGTGAGGAAGAAGAAGTACTGCACGTGGTGACCTCCCAGGAGGGCAGGCACAGGCACATACACGCTCCGGCCTCCGCTTCCCTTCAGCATTGCTGAAGATGAGCAAGCATCTCGTTCTCTGAAGGACAGTGAAGCCAGGTAGGCCATGTTCTGCTCCCGCCTGTTGTGTGCACCAGGAATGAGCAGCTCTGGGATATTACCAAGGAAGTCGGTGGGCTGGTGGGGAGACCTGTTCTCTCCCTGCGTGGCCCAGGGGTACAAGAAGCAGTAGGATTGTGACACTGGTTCTCCAGCCTTGCTTAGGAGCTACAAAAAGGAGCCAACAGAGGTCAGTCCCAGTTTCTACTCTTTTCTGCGGGTTCTCACAAGGAGTCCTAACCACTCTGCCCCTGGAAACTGCTCCTCTCTGGCCTTTGCAGCAAGGCTAGACAGACAGCTGAGAAGAAATGGGTGTTTTGTTCTGTCGCCCATTTTCTGCTTTCTCCAGGCTGTAGTGACAGCAACAGAGCTAAATGACACAATTATGCATGTTCTCCTGCTGCATAATGTCAGATGAGTGCAGCCCCAAGGCAGGTGGACAGCAAGGCAAAAGGAAGCAGCGGGTAGCCTTAAATTTAGTGTTTATCCCAGAAAGCAGGGTGACCCTAGAAACTCTGGACAAAAATTGCAGAGGGGAAGAAAGAGGCTTCCTTCCCTTTGAGAAGGACAGTATCTGGACCCTGGGGGACAAAGCCCAAAGAATTGATTAATGCACCAGGAAAATGCTGATTTATTAAACCACATTCTTTTCTGCCAGTCTGTTACCAGTTTCAAGTGGGGGGTTTTGTTGGAAGAGACATGTTAGATCCAGAAAAGAATTTCTGAAGAGGGCAAGACAGGCAGACAAATTTAGGCAGATTAGGAACGTGACTCTAAATCCCCAGAGATTTTCTTGACCAGTGGATTATTTTAGGGTTAATATGTCTATCTTTCTTTTTAAACAGCTTTACCAACAGAGGTTTGTGAAGACCGTTGATGCCCAGAATGGGACAGAACTTGCAATCTCAGTGTTCTGTAGGACATGATTCCATCTCCTGTCCCACTCATCCCTGACACTTTAGAGGATTGCTGGTAAAATAACTTGAGCAAGCTATGTGCCATGTAATTTGATGCAGAAAAATGCTTCTGCATGCTGTAATAGGAGTCCCAGTGCACAATGTCCAAACAAACAAATATCCAGCAGGAGCCCCTACGGACAGAGACAGTCTGATGGGCCATCTCTGGGCACGACTTGGAGTCCTCAATGAAAACATTGCCAAAGAAAAAGGGGATAAATAGGAAACAGATATTGCATGAAAAATAAGAGTTCTATGGCTGCAAATAGATGACAGCAAAGACAAATATTCCCTCTTGCACTTTTAATCAACTTCGAATCTCACAGCCTGAGTAAGTACAGAGAAAGCTGCAACATTACTAGTTCATATATGGTATACAGCTGAAATCCATCTAAGTCAGGGCCAGCCACACCAAAAGAAGTTCATGGAAGAACAAATAAATACAAAGTTTACAGCAGTCACTAGAAGAGCTCCATTTATTGCAGTTAAGCTCCAAAGGAAAATCTGAGTTGGCTGGAATGAAAGGGAAAAGGAACTAGGGTAACTTCAAAACTTAAGATGATGCAAAATTTAAATTGTATTAAAATAACTTTATTGGTGGAAAGGATTTATTGAATGTTTTTGCTGGATTTTGGTAAATTTATTTGGAATATCAAGGAATTGTGCGTTTCTGGAAAGTCATGATACAGAAGCTGATGTTAAAGAAGTTTGTTCTTGTTAATGGGATCAAAAACATGGCTGAGTAAAAGAACAGTACTGTCATAACCCAGCTTGGGCAAGATGACTGTGCAGTGCTGACCCTCCAGTACCTGCAGTCACAGGCACGCTGTTACACAGATCTGTTGCCTCCTTGAGTTACAGACCCTTGAAGACAGTAAAGAGCCTGAGATCATCCCCTTGGCCCCACCAAGCTCTGCCCTTCTGTGCAGCTGCGATCTGATAATGTTTCAGACTTTCAGGACCCTTTTGGCCTCCTCTCTCTTTCAGCCCCTCCTTGGGCACAATGGCTGCAACCATCCCGCTCCCAACATCCCCACTGGTGCAGAGGGGGCCTCCCCCACTTTGCTGCTCCCTTGTCATGGTTTAATCCAAGCCAGCAATTAGAACCATGCAGCTGCTCGCTCACTCCCCCCAGCCGGGATGGGGGAGAGAATCGGAAGAGTAAAAGTGAGAAAAAACTCATGGGTTGAGATAAAGACAGTTTAATAGGTAGAGCAAAAGCCGCACACGCAAGCAAAGCAAACCAAGGAATTAATTCACTGCTTCCCATCGGCAGGTAGGTGTTCAGCCTTCTCCAGGAAAGCAGGGCTCCATCATGCGTAATGGTTACTTGGGAAGACAAACACTGTAACTCCAAACATCCCCCCCTTCCTTCTTCTTCCCCCACCTTTATATACTGAGCATGATGTCATATGGTATGGAATATCCCTTTGGTCAGTTGGGGTCAGCTGTCCCGGCTGTGTCCCCTCCCAAGTCCTTGTGCACTCCTAGCCTGGTCGCTGGTGGGACAGCGTGAAGAGCAGAAAAGGTCTTGACTGCTCAGCAACAACCAAAAAGATCAGTGGACTATCAACCCTGCTCTCATCCCAAATCCAAAACACAGCCCCACACCAGCTGCTAGCAAGAAAGTTAACTCCATCCCAGCTGGAACCATGACATCCCTAAACCTCACAAGCTCCACCACGCCAGGCTTGACGCTCCTACTAGGTGTCATGTGTAGAAACACCATTTTTATTTCAGGGACTGAGCTAATACTTGCAAAGCAGCTGAGGCCAGCAGATCCTGAACTACACCCATGGCAGGTGTTGGCCATAGCTCTCCATGAAGTACCAAGCGTGGTGGCTAGCAGGAACATGGTAGGCCAGCCTGCCTTGGGAGATGCCAGGCTTCCCACATGTAGCAGGAGCCAGGGCTCCCGGTTTGGTATGGACGTGTTGCAGCCCTTCACGCGTTTCTTCCTTTTATTTTTTAACAGAGCTTCAGGGCAGTAGCTGCGTATTGCGGAGTGGAGGAAGAAGCAGGCATTTGCCACCGCATCTTGCCGGCAGTAGCAACATCCGCAGCAGGGCTAAAAGAGATTGGATAGGGCTAACAGATTAGAGCGTAAAAATTGTAACCTAGCCCTTTCATTATAACTTTGGGCAGTTTGTTCCATCATCTCATTATCTGCCCTGGGAGCAGTTTTAGGGGGTTTTGGGGTGTTTTTTTTCCCCTTCCCTGTTTGCTCGTTGTCACAGAAACTCCCAGAGCTGCCTGCCAAAATTTTGGTTAGAACTTGCAGGTCGGTGTTAATAATTAACACATAGTGGTCTTTGGGAAGCAGGGTGAAGTTTGTAGTAAGGATCAAGAATTGGTGTCGTCCAATTGGTAATATTACCAATTAAATTTCCAAAATTTGCACTTTTGAAGGGCCAGGTTTATTCCTGTAGATGAATACTGACAAGATTTTTACATGTGAAAGAGATTAAATTCATACTATGGCCACTAAGTGTAGCAGTCTCATTTTCAACTATTCTGTTAAAAACTGAGCAACTAAAGGCTACTTGTAAATATCCCAATGTCACGGTCGTTAATCAGGCCAACCGTCGTTATCTGGGAGATATACAGGTGGCTGTCATAGTGGCTGTCACTCACAGCAGCACTAAGTATAAATCACAGCATTAGAATAACAAACAGAAGAGGAAAGCTGGGCTGCAGAAGGATTATCCTGGGTCCCGACCCTCCTGAAAACACCACATGACCTTCTTCACGAAATGGTAGTCAAAGAAAATCACTTGGTTGTGTAGCAGTGTGCGTTCCCCTGGTGAAACTCTGGAAGGCAGTCTCTTCTCAAAAATACTCCTGCTAGACATTTTTATTGTACGCTTAGCACACAGCTTTCTCTTGGAAGTTTATTTCAGTATTTCTGATGATAATGATCTTTTTTTTTGAAGACTCTGTGCTTCCACTATGGAAGATAATGGCTTTCTGCATGGTATGTGGTATACATCTACTAGCCAAAATTATTTGCAATTTTTACTTTCAGTTTAACTTAGGTTTAATTGTCTCGATTTAAGCCTCTTGCGCTAACACTAAGCTGCTTTTGTTTTTACTTTGGATCCAATAATTTTAATGTTTCCTCCATATGGCAGTGAGTTTTCGAAGGAAAAAACAAGGTCTGAGACGGAGTTATTTGAATGGATTGAAGTTAGGAAAGTGAAACTAAAAATATAGATAGGAAATACCAGGCTAATGTGACATATATGTAGGGAATTCCTGTGTGATATAAACATATTCAAAAATTTGACAAAGTTTTTCATGTCTTATGTTCAGCCCTTCTGTATCTAGGGTGGATTCTCTATGCCTTCAGCAGCAGCTGGATAAGCAGCATAGCTGCTCCTCTGGGGTGAATGCCAGAGATTAACAGCTATAAAATACATTTCAGTGATTCTAAACAATGAATTACACCTCCTTGTCAAAAGTATTTTTGTCAAGCATAACGGGGCTGTGGGCTTGTTCTGTGAGCGTCATGTACTTCGTTAGCCAAGTTTCCTTTATAATCAGTTGGATTATTAGCACAGGGAGAAATATGGGTCTGCCGATCCAGTTTTTTAGTCCAATAAGTATATTGGTAAATAGTCTCCCTTTGAGACTATTTAACCATTTGTTAAATTGGTAAAAGCAATGTTGCTTTACCTGGAGTCTGAAATCTGCGTCATCTTCCAGTTGTGGCTGCATCCTGTGAGGCCAGGCTGGGGGGCTTCACTCCCGAAGGTGGTATGTCAGAGACTATATCCCTGTTAGATCTGCAGGCTGAAATGTTCATCCTGAAGGCCTTTCAGTTCAGACACAGTAGGTTAGCCAAGATCTCCTACTTACACCAGCTGATTTCAACTAAAGACCTTTGGGAGCAATCATTATGATCCTTTCTCTCAAGTCACCAGGCAGTTCAGGAGGTCCTGCAGGTAGCAGTAGGTCATTTATAACCACAACTGATGCAAATCCACCTGAAACCAAGTTGTCGACATTGCTTTACTTAAAGCACAACTTTCTTTCCCCATAAAGAAGGTGTGAGATGCGGGAAGTGGCTAGCTGGCATGTTTCTGCATCTCCTAGCATTCCTCTGCTTGCATTTAAGTTGTAGGTCACTCTCCACGGTTGGGCTCTAAGGTGGGAAGTTTTTCAGTCCTTGGCTGAGCCAAAAGTAGCCCAAATTGTTGGAGCATGCAAATTCCTGTCATGTGATAGCCATCTGGTGATCTCTGTGAAACGATTGCTGATTCTGGTCTAGTTGATGGCAGAAAACATTTACATGTCATTGTGACAACTACTACTTTTCATGCCACGTTAGTCACAAATCTGAAGGTTAAATGGAAAGTGTATCTCCACTATACTCCTGTAACATCGGTCACTGTGAGGCTACTGAGATGCGGAGGCTGGGTGTACCTGTCGGGTGTGATCACTGTGGATGACAAAGTCAGCAGATCCTTCAGGATTTGGGACCAGCACTAAATTTACATTCACCTTGTCCACACAGAGGTCGTCAGTCAGCTCCCAGCTAGATTCTGCTGTGGCACGTGGCACTGAGCAGAGATGAGTCAGTGAGGGGGCTACCTGGCATTTTTAACTCTCCCACCCAATGATATAAACACAACCCCCCCCAAATTCTAATTTATGCAGACAGAGGAAACAACGATTTAAAGACAAAAGTCTTTAAAATCCTAGACAAGACAGAACATGGCATGCAAAGGACTTCTGTTCATTTGCAAGGGATTGCAGGTTTTCCCAGGGGCTGGAGCCCACTTCAGCACCTGTGTGGAGTCTGAGGGGGTTCTGCTGCCAGCAGTAATGGTCTGTGCTTGAGGACAGGGGTATAACATCATTATGTCCCACTATTCATCTGGTGTAAAGTTGCTGTGTCTTGCTGGGATGCACAGGTACCGAGTTACTCAAGGAAAGAAAAATCATTTCACTTGATGTTTCTCACATTGGAAACATTCAGGAAAACTTATCATACTTGCCAAATCCTTTTGTTCTCTTTATAAAAATGAGAAAATGACCTCACTGAAGTTGTGTGAGATGCTAGCCTTTGCATGTTTAAGGATCTTTGGAAAACTATTTTATTTTGAGATACATTACTTTCTGACATGACAGAAAGCAGTAGCATCTAAATGATGTTTCAGAGACTATAAACAGAATAATATATTCAGAGTATGCACTGTATTCAGAACATGTATTCTTACCTTCTTGATCTCGGCAAATTCACTGGTTGAGAAAATATTACTGGAAATCAGTGAAAGCTCTATTTTCTGGTTTTCTTTTTCTACTTTTTTTCCTTTTGGCATTAAAGGATAATGTACTACATACTGTCTTTTATACAGGGACTTCAGAAATGTTATAAAATAATGGAAAGTCTGTTAAAGTGGTAGGTAGGCAGGCTAGATTTAACTTCCCTAAGACTTTCAAAAAGGTTTCTTTCATTTATTATTATAGTGGAGTGTAACTTATGAAGCTAGCAGCAATCTAATCCAAATTGCTAGTACCACAAGGCTAAGTTATAAAAGACTTTTTAACTAAGGAGAAGTAAAAGCTAAGTTGCACAAACCTTTAGTTTAGGATTAGATAAAAATTGGACACTCCTTAAATGTTGCCTCACGGAGAGCTGTGCAGGGAAATTGATTCATCAAATCTCACCAGCTTTTTTCTAGATTTTTTTCCCCTCCAGTTTCCCAGTGCCAATTCACTTTGGCCACAACTGCTCCTTTGGAGCTGCACTGAAAGGCTGCCAAAGGTCTTTCTTTTCTTTCACGCTGATTCAGGTGACACTTCTTAGAATCTGAAGGTTTCCCGGTCCCCGTTGTACTGCCCTGGGCACGAGCATCATTGCCTACAATAGGTTTCCCTACACGCAACTCACGCTCGCTCCCAAAGCGATGCCTCTGTGGATGCCTTGTGCTGCCTCCATTTACTGCGCCCTTCTGCATGGGGTTTCATAAGCTTCTTACAAACCAGAGCATCATACAGCCAGGGGCTGTACAGATGTAGGAAGTGGACCTGAAAACTAACAGGTACAATCAGCTGACAAATAGTCCATGGAAGAGAAATCTCCTGCACAGGCACGCTTGCAGAAGGAGTTCAAGTTGCTTAATATGGAAGTGTCTGAACCTCCATTCAGAAATATCCAGACTCTTCTGTAAAGTACAATAGGGAACTGGACTAGCAACAACAGGATTTGGAAAAAAACCAAAAACAAACCTAAAACTGGGATTAGAAACAACTTTTTAAATATGACTTGCAGTATAACTGAAATTTGGTACAAACACGTTCCACCTTGGAAAAAATGGATCTGTTCTACTTACCTTTTAGTAAATATACCATGTCTATACACAATTTTTTTCTTTTCATGTTGGCACATCGCCACTGAAATTTTACTTTGCCTACTAGTTTGCTTGAAAACAAGTGTCAACCAGAGTTCAGCTCTCCAGTATACAGAGCGAGCTTTAAAGACAGTGATCTGTGGCAGGCACACAAACAAACCCAAGGGTCTCTGCCTTTTTAAACGCTTCCCTCCCCCTTCCAGCCAGTAAACAGCTTCTGGCTGCAGATTTGGTCCTTTATAGAAGAGATTTTTAAGATGCCAGCTGACCTGTCCAGCAGCCTGGTAATCCTCAAATCATCTGCTCGCCATGCTCATGTGGAGATGTCACCGAAAAGGCTTGTTGACAACCTTCTGTTGCATTAAAGATAAGTCTGTAAAACTGCCACTATCTTACTCAGTTCAACTTTACCACACGGTTGAATAAAACTTCCCCTTCTGACAAATTCAGAAAGACTGTTGACAGAAGAAAACTGTATAGAAAAAATACTTCTGGTTTCTGGTTCGCTTTGACACTAATCTGTATAACAGCTTATGAACTCTTTTTAAAAAAAATTATTTCAGAAGTTTGAATGTCCTTTCCGTGCACATTCTCATGCAATGCATTTTAAACCATCTAAATAGCATATTTTATACTAGTATGAAGTTAATATATTTTAATTAATAACAGATTGATGTCAATTATTCAGTTTTTACCTTTTCACACAATGATTATTTATTCTCAGGTCTTAACAAGAACTCATATGGCAAAAAGACAGTAATTTAGTGATCAAATACAAACTGATATTATCAACATCTACGAATCCTTCAATCAATTTTTGCATTGAGTAATAAATACTAATCTCAGCTAAACTGTTTTGTTACATATACAGCATGCTCTGATCCCCAAACAACTCCTTAATCCACTATTTTAATAATAGTCTATGGATTAAGGGATCTATACTGTATACTGACACAATGTATTGAGTTCAGGTTCTATAGATGAACATTTCTGTGATCCATTTTAATGGCATGCAAACCATTGCAGTATTATGGTGACAACAGCCTGCAGATTATCTACTGCCTTTCAAAGCATCCTGCAGCAAAGCGAGTTTAATGAACCTCCATAAAGACAAAAACACTATCAAATGCATGTGAGAGGACTTTGAAATAAAAGTGTAGAGTATATTAATACCAACAAACATTTGTGTATAATCAGCTATAAGATGATATAGTGTTTCGAGTTTTGAAATCTGTCAAAATAACAGCGTTAAGAAAGCATCACACTTTTCTCCCAGCATCCTCATTTCCCTCTCACAGCTTGACAGTACATCATGTAGGAAAACCATCATGATGGATTTTATTTTTTTTTTTTAATAAATTTTCTCCAAATACCTCCATGTCTGTTGTATTCCTGCTTCTGAACTAGAGCATCACCTGGCATGCTGGCAGCAGAGGCTCTCCAGTACCACGTAAGGTAGGAAAGTGTGTCCCCCCCCACCTTCACCTGGCACCCACACTAAATGTTTAAGGTTACTTTTCCTGAGCTCTGCCTGTAGTCAGGGAAAGGACACACTCCTGCAGATGGCAGTTCAGAAAGGAATCCTTGTCACTCTGAGTCCCTCTCCTTGAGCATGGAAGATGTCTAGTGGGATGAGCCCCGGCAGGCTGCAGTCAGTGCCCATGCACAGCACTGCATCCCCCGGGAGCAGCATCGGCACCGCTCACAAGCCCTGCTCTGGGGGAGAGCACTGGGACTCCCCCTCCCCAGCAGCAGAGTGGGCACTGCGGTAGCAAGCCCAAGGTAACACACGTAGGGGAGAGCATCTTGAACCATTCCCATGCGTCATTCATCACGAAGAGACCAGCCCCGCTCCAGCCCAGTGAAAACATCTGCTCAATGTATAGCACCAAATGAGCCGTGGGGATGTATAAAGAGTGAATAAGAAGACCAAGACTGAAACCACGCCACTTTTTGCAATAGATCACCTGCTCCCGTCTGGAGTATTGGCAAGCACATCTCTCCACTTCAAACCCTCTTACAAACTCTGTCTCCTGGTGGTCTCCCCTTTTTTTTCCCCTCTAATTTCTTCTAGCCAGTGTATAGAGCACATAGGGTGTGTGCTGCTTCCCAGCATGGAAATATGTTGACTTTCGTGAATTCCAGTGACTCCATGCAGACGCTTCTCGGTAATCTTCTCCCAGAGTTGCACAGTACGTAACAGCGTCCGAATTGGCTGGCAACAAGCATTCAGTGTAACGTTCTCCTGATGTGTGAAAACAGGCCTCCCATACTTGATACCATTTATCAAGCGTTTTCTTTGATTTATGGCTGGACCTGTTCTCATAGTTTCTACCTCATTTCACCTCAGCTCCTGGCCCTTCATTTTTCCCAGATCTTTCTCCCTTTTTTGACTTTCCTGTTCCACCTGTTGGTGATGCTCACCGACAGCTCACTTAGGGAAAGGAAGGGTTTGATTTCAAAGGCAGAGAACTGGACTTGGATAAGCAACCTCTAAGCAGCGTCTCCGGTGAGGAGGTTGGGATGGGCACGGGGTCTTCACCTTTCCTGAGGAGCTTCCTGTGATCTGGGGAGGATCCACATGCATGAGGCTGTGGATTTCCCCTGGTTCAATAGGATGGTGGTAGCAGGGGCTCTCTACCCTCCCCAGGAAGAGGAAGCGGCTGCCCAAGCTGTGCTTTTGAGGTGGCTGAGAAAGGGGAGCTGGGGTGCTTCAGGCCCTTCAAGACTGCAGAGAGAGCAGAGAGAGCTTTTCTTGACAAAATGATCCTGTCTCAATATACCAGGGCTATTCAATCCATTTTCACCAAAACCCACTCTTCATCTCGCCTAATGCATAGGCTCTGGGTGGTGGATTTATGGTGGATTAAAACACTATGCACTGCTGACTCTGACCTACACTGCAATTTTGTTAAACATAATGGTGCAATGAATATACATTGGGAAATTCATTTTGCACCCATGAAAGCTATTCAGTGTTTGTTGGCTTATTTCTATTCTTATATCAATATACTTTTGGTGGAGGTCCTTCCTTGGGTTCTCCTCCTATGTGAGGTGCCAAACTGGCCCAGCAGCCCAGCAGCTCCCTGGGCCCAGCCGCATCCCTGCACACGGGCACACTGTTGGCTCTGTGTGGAGCAGCGGGCCAGCACAGTTTTCCCAGGAGATGGGTACACCTGCGGCAGCCAGAAGCTGTGAGCAACATTAGGCTAGGCACACATGGCCCTGGCATCTGCTCCACTGGCAAGCCAGGTGCTACCACACACCTCACATCTCAGCAGCGGTGGAGGATGGGGGTCCTCCCTGGCACAGGAACAGAGTCCAGCTCAGCTTTCTAGATTACCGGTAAGAAATAGCAAGTCTAAGGCAAGGAAGCTGGCAGTACCATGGGCTCCATTCAGTGGCCTGTCCGTAGATGTCCAGGGCTACCTGAGATGCTCTTGGTGAATCTTGAACAGATGCTGGGGCTCAGGAAGGGTCTGAGTTCTGTGACGTATCTGCTGCCTGGTGTAGATGTCTCACATGGGACTTATGGGCTTATATTTCAGTGGCTGAATTGAGCTCTCCATAGATGTCACACCTTGCTTGAGGTCCAGGCATTATTTATGGTAGCCTGGACCCAAGGAAGAGTTCGCTGTCTCGGGCTGTGTCTACACTACCAGTAGGTCCAAAGTAGTGTGGTTTCAAAGTTAAATCCATCACTGCACTTATTGTGCCCTGGGTTGTTTCTCAAAGCATCTGTGGAGTTCAGGAATTGGATGCCTTTTGAAGGAAACTAAGCTAGAAGCTGTGCTCCAGTGACTGCTGAGGACACCAGGGTCCAGGGTCTAGGGCACGGGTGAGCTACACCACCATGAGGTCTCCTAACACAGATGTGTCAACAGGACATGGCTCTTGCACTATCAGGAACAATCAGAGCATCCTGAAAAAGTTCTTGCACTATATATGGGGCAAGTGTGCCTCCCTATTAGCCTTTGACTGCTTGTCCTCAGCACTTTGTGACTCTGCTACTCCTTCTCCACCCATCCACCTTTCTTCTGGGTCAAAATTCTTTGTCTTCCTTTCCTTGCCCTTGCTTAACCTATATTTTTATCACCTTTTCCATTATCTGCTTAACCACTGTCCGGGCCAAGTCAACCCCATCACTCTTCCAGAAAAGCCAGTGAGGCCCAACCAAAGTACCTTAGGAGATGTCACTGTGCTGTGAGGCCAAACACGGTTTCTCGATGGCCAGATGATCCATGGCAGTGCTGTGGAGGTGCTAACCTCCTGGCTGCTGCTGGGTATGAGAGGGCCACATAAAACTGAAGGTGGTGAAGGCAGTGTTCTTCAAAAGTCAGGCCACCAGCTGGGTTAGGGGGTGAGAGGTGGCCTGGCAGCCACCTGTTGCAGGTGCTTGAAGAGATCTTCAGTGTCCCACCAGCCCCAGGCATGGCCAGGTGGCAGTGTCTGGAGGGGAACACGTCCTCCCACCCTGCTCTTGCAGGAGACCTGGGGAGGGATGGCTGGATGGCTTAGTGTGCTCTGCAGAAGGGGCTGGGGGTGCAGGGTGTGCTCTGTGCTTGCAGGGCTGGCGCCAGCAGGAGCCAGAAGGAGTGAGAGGCCTCGTGTGGCTGATGTCAGCATGGGCAGGGATGTGCTGGCACACATGCCAGGAGGCAGACAGAAGGCCAGCATGGGCTTCCTGGGGTGCTCGTGGTGGGAAGCGGAGGTTTAGCAGCTTCCCTGCGCGCCTTTGCTCTTGCAAGCCTGAAAACACACAGTTTATAGCAGAGGCCAAACACTGCCCATTGCTAGCAGCCAGGGGCTGAATGAAAGACTGATAATGCCCCTTCATTTTCTCTGTGCCGTTAAGCTAGAGCTGGAAAGTACAGGACAAGAACGTAACCTGAGGGAATGCTGTAAGCTGTTTGGTGGCACCAGAGGCACTGCAGGAGAGGGCTCCCACCAGGCGCCGAGTGCTCTCACCTATGGGGAGCTGGGAGGCAGTAGAGGTGCTCAGAGACCCCCACAAACACTCGGCCAGGTAAAAGACTAGGCCCAAAGTAGTATGTTCACCACAGAGTCACTTTAACACTGCTGGCCAGCAAAAACAAGTGCCCCTTGGAAAAACGCATAGAAATCTCAGCAAGATTGGTGCAAAAATGGGAAATAAGTAACTGTTGGCACAATGAGCTGAGGATGATATCCCTTTGTGTTCACAATACCAAGGGGAAGTCACGTCATTCCTTGACTGTTGTGATGCTCATTTCTCTCTTAAAAATCCAAGTAAATGAGTGTCAAGAGGACATTGCTGTGCAATAGCTTCAGGCAGCAACACACATCCATCTTTTTTCTACTCAGACTCCATGCCGACTCAAATAAAAGATTATTTATTTTTATCTGGATGGCTCATTAATAGTTCTACAGTACTTCTGTTGTACAGGGCCTCTTTTACCTTTCTTGTGAAAAAAATACCTGTTTTAGTCACTAATCATACAATTAAGAGGTCATTAAAGTATTAGAAAATGAGCACAGAACAATGACAACCATAGCTTCTTCCAGAATATTTGGTTTGCTCTTTCATAGCAACCCTATGCTTTCAACATCTCAGAAGATACTAGACTACCATTACAAAAAAGGTGTTTGAAATACAACAATTGAAAAAAATAGTGTACATGAAATGCACTGTGGCTGCTGTGATGCTTTGTTGAAATAAGAGAAGGAAGACTGGTAGGCAGTTATTGCTTTTAGACTATTTTGCCTAGTGCATTAAAATTGCAAAATTATTTTCAACAGTGCCATCTATGAGTCATCTGGTCTTCGTAATTTGTTTTCTATCTGAGAAGTTGCAGGATCGCGCTCTCAGATTGATTCCTGTGTGTAGTTACCACACGTTCAGCTGAAGCATTTATGCAGATGAGGTTTTGCAAGGGGACACAAAACTCAATAGCACCGACAAAAGTACCATAATACTGACTACCAGCCCCAGCTAAGCTCAGCAACCCTTTTCTCCACATACTCTTCATATGGCCCCAGGGTCTTAGCCCCAAAGATACTGCTACTGTAATACTCACATCCTCATGAGCACCTAACTCTTGAGGATGTCATTGGGCTTTAGGCTCATAAATGCCTTCAGGGCATCCTGGAAAATGTTACACTGGCTTAATCCAATTCATGGAAAACACAGCATCTTTGAAAGGCTTCCAATTTTAAAAGCGCAAGACAGATGAACGGTATTTTTCCCAGAATACAGAAGGGAAAAGATAGTAGTGAGATTTAATTGACCTCCCTGTGTTCCTATGATCATTTGCAAGTTGAAGGGGCGTATGTTGCCTATGGCGGGGGAGTTGGAACTAGAGGATCTTTAAGGTTCCTTCCAACCTAAACCATTCTATGATACCATGATATGTCATTTGGAAGTGAGCAGGCCAGGCTACCCTAGGCTTTCTGATGCTCTTTTATGCAAAACCTATGCTCAGCTATTAGTGCTGACAAAAGGGTGTTTGGACTTCTGATGAAACCTGCAAGCTGCTCTGCACACAGTGGTGACAGGTGATCTGCTGTCATCACACTGTCCTGTCTCCACCTGATGCTGCAGCACTAGATGCCATTGCTGCAAGGGAGATCCACATTTTGGGGGGTCTGTCCCCAGCTGGCTGTAACCCTGCTCTCATCCCCTCCAAGCTGGCACTGGGACCCACTGAGAGACAATGGCCAAGAGGGTCTGGCAGGGGCCACACATCTCTTTTCTTCCCTGCTGCTGGATGGCAGAAAGGGAAAAGACAAGAGAGGTGACAGAAAGGAAATCCCCTGTCCCTACGGAGGTAAGAGGGGGGGCAGGAGACAAGTCCCAGGCTCTCCTCCACCACTTCCTGCCATTTCATCC
The DNA here is from genome assembly GCA_008921705.1 of Burhinus oedicnemus. Taxonomy (NCBI): domain Eukaryota; kingdom Metazoa; phylum Chordata; class Aves; order Charadriiformes; family Burhinidae; genus Burhinus; species Burhinus oedicnemus. The sequence goes on along the minus strand of VFFE01006984.1, from coordinate 757,353 downwards.
CTCATGAGGAAGAGTTTTCCATGGAGATAAGATTGGCAGGAGGAGAAGGCGAAGGGAGGGAGGCGTTAGTGATGGGAGGGAGAAGGAAGACTCTCTACCATACACAGTTCAGTGGACCTATGCTGAAAAGGGTTAACGCTATCATGCCACTGGTAATAGCGGGAAATGTTTCTTTGTTATCACCTTATGTGAGATTCAAGTGGTATCACCCATGACTAGCACGCAAGGTTACAGAGGGGAGGGAAGTTGAGCGCAGGTCACTTTCATGCTTCAGCACAGCTCTTCAAAACAGTGTATTTCATTTTGCTAGGAGGGGAAACTCACACTTGCTGACACCGCTTCCCCAGTAAAGTGATGCTAAGCCAGACCGGAAAATTTCTATGCAGCCCTCTGAAAGAAAAGCAAACTGAGCGTCAGGGAAAGAACAAAATTATATGGCAAAATGGAATGACACTAGAAAATAAAAAAACTCTTCCACGAGGACATGAGCTTGATCTGCAGGGATGTGAGCCAGGGCCTTCCGAGGAGCCAGGGCACTGGTTTGGGGTTTTGTTTCATTATCCTTCTCCTGTTCTTATAAAAGCTCTTGAAATTGAGTATCTTAGAGATCTCTCTCTCATGGTCAGACTTGATCCAAAATGGGCAACATATTCAGCAGTTGTGCGAGGGTAGGCATGGGAAAAGATGGGACAAAGAGGTGGCACAATCCAAGCTCCTGTCCTTAGGAAGCCTGGCTAAAATATCCACACTACTGGAGGAGCTTGCTAGGATTATGCTTTGTGGCCCCTCCAGCACATTTGAGCAGCATGGCAAGGAAAAATATATTCTCAGTCTAAGTTTGGACTAAAGAAGATGGGCAGAAGCCCTGCTCCATTTTAAGGACCCCTTCCTTTTCAATTCGGTTTCTCTCCAGCCCCCTCCCCTGCTACTTCATACATTACCTTCGGTCTTGGCTCTTTCTCCTCCTCCGCAAGAACGAACCATTTCCATTCACGGCAGCTATTTCCACACTGAGATGTGCAGAGTGGAAGCACCCCAGCCAGAACCGACGCCCAAATTTGGGGGCACCTGTGCCAAAACCCACTGCTAAGGTGCAGTCAGCACCTCCCCAGGTACATGCTGACTCCGGCAGCCTCACCACAAACACACCCCAACCACGTAAGTTTTGCCACACCACTGGGCCGTACAGCAGCACCTGCCTGGCTGAACTTGCACTACCACAATGGCTGTACCGGTGCAGCCACCGCTGCCCAGGAAGGGGAACAGATGTCACCGGCAGGTGTCCGGGAAGGGGAACAGACGACACTGGCGGGTGTGATTTTGGCCGAGGAGCGGCTGATTCCCTCACGCGGACCACCCCTGACAGGTTTCGGGCAGGCTGAGGCAGCTGAGCCACCTCTCCTCCAGGCCCGCCGGCCCGGAGGGGCCTGGCCGGCTGGCGGGGGAGCGGCGCCCTCCCCGGGGCAGCTGCCCGCCCTGGAGCGCTGAGGAGCGGGGGAAGGGAACCTGCGTCCCGAGCCGCCGAGGCGTCCCCGCCCCGGGACGCGCAGGCTCGGGAGCGACTGACGCCCGACAGCCGGTTAACGGCCGCGGGGCGCGCCCCGCCCCCCGATGACGCAAAGCTCCGCCCCGCCGGCTCTGGCACGTGGGGGGCGTGGCGCGGGGCACGCCTCCTCCCCCCTCCAGACCAATCAGCACGGCGGAAAGGAAGGGGGCGGGGGCGGGGAACGCCACGGCCCCAGCC
>VFFE01006984.1:725459-755589 GCA_008921705.1 Burhinus oedicnemus | reverse complement strand
CCCCCCCCCCCCGCCCCGGGCCGCGGCGGGACCGGGAGCAGCAGGGCCCGGGCGGCGGGTCTCCGGCGGCAGGGTGGCGGGGAGCCCCGCAGCCGGAGCAGCGGAGCTGGCGTGGGCCCGGCGGGCGGCGATCCCCGGGCTACCGGCGGGAGAGGGTGTGGGGGCCGGGCAGGGCCGGGGCGGCTCCCGGGCTCTGCCGCTGCCGCGCCTGGCTTGGCCGGGCAGCAGGCGTGGGGAGCCGGTCACGGGCGGGCCCCGGCCTTTCCTTCCCGCCCTCGGACGGCCCCCCGTGAGGGGCGCTGATAGCGGCCGCGCTCGGGCTCACAAGGAACGTGAAAACACAAAACAGTTTCTTCCGGTTACCACAAAATTGCCCTTGACCGGTTGCCCGCACTGGTACCGCTGCTGCACGGGGAGTGACCAGGGAGGTGCAGCCCAGAAAGCCAACCTCATTCAAAAGAAGCGTGGCCAGCAGGTCGAGGGAGCTGATGCTGCCCCTCCACTCTGCTCTGGTGAGACCCCACCTGGAGTACTGCCCCCAGCTCTGGAGCCCTCAGCACAGGAAGGACATGGACCTGTTGCAGCGAGTCCAGAGGAGGGTCATGAAGATGATCAGAGGGCTGGAGCACCTCTGCTGTGAGGACAGGCTGAGAGAGTTGGGGTTGTTCAGCCTGGAGAAGAGAAGGCTCCGGGGACACCTTAGAGCGGCCTTCCAGTACTTAAAGGGGGCCTACAGAAAAGGTGGGGAGGGACTCTTTATCAGGGAGTGTAGTGATAGGACAAGGGGTAATGGTTTTAAACTGGAAGAGGGTAGATTTAGATTAGATATCAGGAAGAAATTTTTCACCCTGAAGGTGGTGAGGCACTGGAACAGGTTGCCCAGGGAAGCTGTGGAGGCCCCATCCCTGGAAGTATTCAAGGCCAGGTTGGATGGGGCTTTGAGCAACCAGGTCTAGTGGGAGGTGTCCCTGCCCATGGCAGGGAGGTTGGAACTAGATGATCTTTAAGGTCCCTTCCAACCTAAACCATTCCATGGTTGTATGCCCTGGGTCTTTCCCATGCCTGTGCTGAGCCCCCAACAGAGCAGGCTTCTCACAGCCCCTGTGCCCCATCTCCTGCAGGGGGAAACTGGAGACGGGGGGGGGGCAACGTGTGCTGGATCCACACCATGGGCCTTCCTTTCTTCAGGGGAGGGGAATACCATGTTGCCTCCTCCATTGATAAACCACCCAGGATGGAGCCAAGCAGTGAAGCTGGGCGTGTATTGTGATGTGGGCAGAAGTGGGGCTGTCAGCAGCCCCATCACCATCCCTCATCTTGAGCTTGGGGAGGCCCTTGTGAGTCTGGAGGGGTGATGTGTCCCCATGCCCCTGCTGCGGCAGTGGCTGGACGAGGGAGCGTTATATAGGCGGCGTACGTCCACTTGTAAAGGGACAGAGTCACCAGGTGCTTTCCCACAGGCGGCCAAATAGCTGTCAGAGCATGGACTTTGGGCAGGGTGTTAGGAAAAGCTCCGCTGGAAATACTTGATCCCTGTGCAGGTCAATTTGCAGGGTCAGGCTCTGAGTGACATACGCTATGTAAGATGAGGGCTCCACCACACCTTTCTGCTGGAGATCTGTGTGGATTTGACACCCAGCTTTCTGCCTGTAGGTGCATGCCTCCATATTACCTGTGGGCAGAGAATTGCTTCTGCCAGAATGGTCGATTGTTGAGTCTGGGCTGAATTAAGGGAGGTTTTCAACAACACTTCTAGAGGAACAGATTTTTTAGTACTGATATAAGGCAGGCAATCAAGTGTTAATTAATTTTAACATGTAAAGCTTTAAATTCTTGCAGTCTCTGCTGAGACCATGATACTGTAAATATTTTATAGTTGTCTGACAAAAGACTATGCAGTCTGTAATAACTGTAACCTAGATGTTAGTGTGAACACACAATACTGATGCTGGTGTTCCTGGGGAACCTTGGGGACAGCTGGACTGGTTTGTGCTGTGCTAGAAGCGGTGTGAAGAGCCCATAAAATCCACATCAGTCTTTCCTGCCCACAATAACACTGTCCCGCATGGCACCCAGGGTCATTTTTCCAGCCTACCTCCTTCAGCTTACTTTTACAGCCTGTTTCTGGAGAAGATGCATGCAAGTAAATGCCTTCCCCCATATTGGCAGAGAATCACAAATGCTATGCCTTGCTGTTTCTGGTCATGAGGAATTTCGAATATTTGTACTGTGGGGAGAAGAGGAGTCTACACAGTGTGAGGGTAATCAGATGGTCACATTTATATGTGCTTAGCAGCCATTCAGGGCTGGGAGAGGAGGCTGACCGCATGCCCGCAGTGAGGCTGCTCTCTTCCAGCCATGGTCAGAAAAGGCTTCCTTGGCTGGTGCTGCCACAGGATGGGACAAGGCCACCGAGAACCACAGCCCCCTCGCTTGACTCCCAGGAGACCTGATGGCCTCCCTGCGGCGGGAACTGCCTGCCCCTTGTCATCAGTGCTGCTGTGGAGCCTGAGAGGCCACCACACAGGTAGAGAGCACAGAATTTGGGGCATCCAAGTGGTCAGAGACCAGAGCAGGATGAGGCATGAGGAGTTCTTGCGCACCTTGGAGCTGGGCAGCTGTGTGCAGTGGGGAGGGAAAATACAGGGATGACTTCGGATGTCGGCAATAGATGTTGGATTTAATTAGCAGCTCCCTCATCTTTTGCAGGAGTTGGCAGGTCCTGCTGGGTGCGGACCCTGGTGCCTGGGTCCCACAGCACTTGTTGCCATGCTGTTGGGCTGGGACCCTAATTACAGCAGGTACCTCTCATGCGGTGTGGCTGCCTTTCCAGCTGCTGCCATCCTCTCTTCACGCAGATGTTGCTGCCCCTGCAAAGCCGCTGCACAGTGCTGCCATGAGAATGTGGATGGAGTATTTATGTCGTTAGCAGGCAGGCGAAACCTACGGTACCCAGAGCTGGTTTTGCTCACTTGCGACATTCCAGAGCCTCTCGGGCTTTCCTTGCTTGGGAAAGATTTTTGTCTTGTTGGAAAAAGTTCAAAAAAACCCTCCTTCCAGCTGTTTTTTAATAACAAATACAGCTGTTCTTTCTGTTGTTGCTCTTAAGAGCTTCAAATGTGCTTTTAAAGACAATGTTGCAGTAAAGCATTGATGATAAAAACTTTCTTGATGACAGGTCTTTATGAAGGGCTTTCTCCTTGCTTGATGGTTACAGTGTAAGAGAAGAGCACTGCACACGTAAGCATGATCACCTGTTTCCTCTCAGCTAGCCAAGTGCTTCATGCATGTATGAGAGATTTTTTTACATGTATTTCTTTACGTGGTGTATTCTAGCAGAAGTATACCCACATGCGCATACTGAATCAATCAAAAGCGGCATCGTTAAGCTCACATCTCGGCGGAGTGCTGCAGAGTACAGAATATACTGTGTGGGCACGTAGAGCCTGTAGTGCCAAAGGTGCGGACACCAGCACCCCCTCTACGAACAAAGGAGCCTGAGAAGAGCTGCTGGCAGAGTGCTGTTTCTGCGGCTGTGTCACCAAAAATGAGCACACCAGGTTTCCATGGTATGGGGAAGCTTACCGAACCTCTGCGTGGGAGCTAATGCAGGATCAGTAATAACCCTGTGTCGGATCTTCCTCAGGCACTGTGCCTATGTCCTCTAAAACTTCTAGCATTGGGAGTTTCTCCTCTAGTCTCTGATTGCCATCTTCCCTCCCAGGAATCCTCTGCGGCTCCGTCTTGTGTTTCACACTCCAAGTTTGTGTCTACTTGGCAAATTAGTGATGGTGTTGTTTTTCATGGATTGGACACTGGAGGGTGCTAATGCAATGAGAGCTGAAATTGCTCTAGCAAATTAAAGGGCTCCCCTTTGTTAGTTGTGAAATAGTTTTATTCTTTGTTGGAACATTTAAGTGGAAAGACATGAATCGTGGTCATTAGCAGTAGCTGATACCACTCAGTGTGTGTAGAGCTATAACCAAGAATATCAATAAAGTGTTAAGTCTGTGAGGGATTTCTTTCTTGAAGCTCTATCAAAAAAATCACTCATTTTATGTTCTACACATTTTTAAGTGTGTCTTTTGAGATTACGGCATCAGGGTGAAATGTATTTGAACGTGTGACTTTCTAGTGATAAAACCACTTTACCTGGCAGAACTGTTGAGCCGTATCTGCAGAATCTGCTTTTCTCCGAGGTCACTTTGGTTCACCTAAACAAATGTTGTGTTGCTGGCGAGGTGAGAACCTGATAGCGGCTCATGTCGGGGATGGAGGGGACACCTTGAGGACTGCTAATCAAGTTCCCAGCATTGCAATCCTCTCTCTGGGGATGGACCTGATGGAGCCTCAGTTTACCTTGCAACCACCATCACTGGACCACGCGCGAGGGAGCGTGCAGGATAGGGCCTTTCATCAGCCATCGCTGCTAGGTCAGGCAAAGCACGTTACAAAGCTGAACTTTAGCTCTGGCGTTTCAAATTCACTGCAACGTTTTTGGCAGATTGAAGTTATGTTGGGAAGTCTTATGCCAAAAAGAGGTATTACCTGTCCACGCTGCTCCAGCTTTCTGCTGAACTGGGTCTCCACTCCCCTCTGCCCTTGGCAGAAAGACACGGGGCCAACATAAGTTCCCCATTGTGCACTCTGGCAACTCCATACTCGGCATTAAGGGCTGTGAAACTACTGCCTGAGCCAGTCCTCATCCTGGCAGCAGTAGAGGTATGATGCTAGCTAATTAATGCTAATGAGAAGCAGGGTGCAAAGCCGAGCATGTCCAGCTAATCACTGCTGGCACCCCAACTAGTCTGTGTTAGTCTGCGTAAAACTAACATGGTTCTGGACAGTCCTGCCTGGTCCTGTACGTGCCTTTACAGACCTGTTAGCCAAGTGAAAGCCGGTATTCATAAAATGTGAGCAAAACAGACTTGCGTACAAATACGCTTTCCTTATGAGTCTTTCTCATTTGGTACTGGTGGCAAATGAGTTACTCCTCTGTCTCGTTCCCCTTTGCAAATGAATTGGGCTGTCCCCTCCTGGAAAACATTGGTACTGTGCTGTATTGGTCAGGGTTTGTTCTCTCCCAAGTGTTGCAGTTTGCTTACGTACGGCTGGTTTAGTTTCTCTTTCTTTTAAGAATACACATAATTTTTCTCTGCATTCCCCCTTGAACATAAGATGCGGATGTGCACGGAGAAAAAGCCTGTGCATAAGGAAACCAGAACCCATTCCTGTCCTATTCTGGCATCAGTTGAGATCTGCTGCTCACCTCACAAATGGATGCATGGCCAGTTTCACAGCAAAGCTGCTTGGCACTTTATTGGAAGCAGCGGAAACATAGCCAGCTGAAAGTTTACACTTCTGCAAACAGAGTTTTAGTACTTGTGGGAATAGGGTCATAGGGGGATGTGAACAGAAAAGCTTTTAAAATCATTGTAATAACTAGAGGTACTGAAGACAGTCTGCTCGAGAGGAGATGATTTAGTCTAAGCGCAAGAAAAAAGATCTGGTTGATCGTGTTCGTCTTGTAAACCTGCTTTTAAGAGAAGACCACTTTTTCCATCGCACCTCCGTGCTTACGAGCAGGGATCCAGGTTACACTTCCTGGCGTCATTTCAAGAACTGACATGCTAGCTCTGGTGCCAAAAGGATTTGCAGTTGTGCATTTTATGTAGGCAGTGTCCTAATTTATCCTGTGAGACTTTTCTCTGGGAGAGAAGGTTAACAGACCTTCCACCAAATCCGCTTGATCACGTTGAGTTTAAACACCGCCAACTGCAGGATGCCATCTTTGAGGCCCAATGCTGCCCCTGCTCCATGGCCCTGCACGGGGAAGGAGCATGCTTGTTCCCTTGGGGGATGCTCAGTGCCTTCCAGCATTGAGCCTTCGTAGACCTGTGCAGCCTTTCTTGGCTTCTCGTAAAGAAGCTCTCTGGGGTTTTCATGCCTTTGTGGGAGATAGGGCTGCTGTACTTGAAGCCTCTTCTCTTATGAGTCATTCTGGCAGGTAAAAGCCCCTTGATGCTAAGAGCTTTGTAGGGTTTCTGCTGATGAACTTCTTGTCTTTTGAACCCCCAGTGTCGTGTTTGCTCCGATCCTCTGCACGTCAGGTGGGCTCCAAGTGGTGGTCTCTCCCAGACCTTTCTCATGCCTCCCTGAGCTCCAAGCCTCCTCATTTGGAGAGGGGAAATACTGGATTCACCCTTCTTTTGTCAGTCGGGCTGCCTATGGAGGTGTTTCTCCAGCTGCTGCCCTTTTCACGCTTCCCTCTCCTGCCCCACGAGGCCGTGGAGCACAGCAGGTCTGCAGAACTTCGACTACAAGTGGGTCTGGAGGTCAGCTGTGCGGTTACCGCCAGTGTTGAACAAGTCTCCTTCATAATTTTTCCCTTATTTTCTCGTCAGTGCTATATTTACCTCTCAAGTCTCCCTGTGCCCTTTAAATCTCCGAGTGTCACTGGCGTAAATAGGATTTGCCTGTCCCCATGAAACAGGCATCGGGGCGGCTGCCTGCCTTGCCTTCTCCAGCCCTTCGTGGGCCGGGGTTGACCTGTTGTCACGGGCTGAGCAGCCAAACCCGCTTTCTTCTCTGCCATTTTAATTAAAAATGGTTGGCATCAGGGGCTCTGCAGCGATGAAAGGGAAATGATGAAACTTTGAAGAATTTGGGGCATAAAGTCGATCTCTAAATTTTAATGTACTCAATTGCACTTAAACAGTTGATACATTTTATTATTGAGCTTTCAGGTGACCTAATTTCCCTTAGTACTGTACATTTAGCTTTATACATCTGCACCTAATTTGTAAAAAAGGACTTAATGAGAAACTTCAAACAGTTTAAATGTCAATTACAAAGAAAGCGAGGTTTTAAAGTTCCAGTAATCTGTCCATATTGGTCATCGAAACATGATCCCAGGTGGACGTTAATTCAAGACAGATGGCATTCCAAAGGCACAATTACAAAGAGCTTATATATTTTCAACACTAACAAGCTGTCACGCTATGTTGTAGCTACACTTCCAGTACTGTATAACCACAATTGCCGCTTTATCTGCTGCGGACTCGGTAATAAAGGGGTTTGATTCTCCACTCCTGATATTGTCAGTGGGATTTTTGGGGGGTGAACTGGAGAGCAGGGTTAGTTAGTGTGAATGTCTTTCATTCGCTCAATCTGTTGGGGGGAGGTTGTTTGTCAGGCTTTTTTTTTAAGTTGGTGAAATGCTCTTCAAAGAAAGGAGGGGAAATATTGAATATGGGCATAACAAGACTATCTCATCACAGGCATATTTCTATTTCCTGGCAACATTAATTAACTTTAGTCTTATCAGCTGCTAGGGAATAGCTATGATGATTTGTTAAAACCCCCAACATCCTGGATGTTTTCAGTTAAAAAGTCATCTGAAAGCCTTTGGAGTAACGCATGTGTTACTTGCAAGACTGAAGTCCAAGGGATTGATAGTGACTTGACTTGCGGTGGTGTAAATGGGCAGCAGCTCAGCTGCAGCTGGGCAGGAGCACTGCACCCTATGAAAAAGGCAGTTTGAATTATTTTTAGGTTTCTGAAAGTCTTCTTAGGCCTAGAGGCAGAGGTGGAGGGGCTGCAGAAAGCAGGGTCAAGGTAGAACTTCCATTAGATTGAAGCATCAACATGTGATCTAGTTGATCTAGTTGAAGGTGTCCCTGCTTATTGCAGGGGGCTTGGACTAGGTGACCTTTAAAGGTCCCTTCCAACCCAAACTGTTCTATGATTCTATGTGGTAGATGGCAAGGCTTGTTGTGGAAGGACGATGTTTGGTATCTAGTTACTAGTTGAGGTGGGCGGTGATCTGCATAACTGAACCATGAAAGATAACTGGGCATAATTTCCACTGATTTTTTGTTTGTTTCTTGAAACCAGGTCACGAAAAAGGAAGACTTGCATGACTATGACTAGACAGTGTTTTAATAGGATTTAAAAATTCTGCGCTGTTAGGAGCAAGATTAATAAAGCTCCCCAGGAAGGTTTTTAAGCTCCTATGGGCATGTGTGTCCTCTAAAGAGGTACTGAGAATGAAGAGCTTATATTTCTGCTAATTTATCTACCTTTCACTGGAAAGTGGAGAAGAAAGCAGAAAGGCTAAGATGCTTCATCCTTGGAAGGTGGGAATTAAATGGTGAGGTTATGCTCTTTAGTTTTTGTTTTTCATTAATGAATGTTGTAAATGTGTTTTTTGAAAGCATCTTACCCGTCTTCCTTTTTGGAGGAGATGCAAGTGTTATTTGAAATATGTAGCTCGCCAACAAGCGAATTGGACTCCTGAGCCATGGTTGAAACAAAATGCCAATTTTACCTACAGTTTTACTAGGTTTCCTGGTTTATGCAGTGGCATTTGAATGGCCTCTAGTAATTGTTTTTAGCAGAAAAAAAATTTCAAAGAAAAATGAAAAACACAACCCAAAGCTCATTAGCACTGTATTTGACGTGCCATGAATCGTTAGATCTTTATATAAATACAGAAGTAATTTGTAACAAACAAAATCCTTTATTTTTCTGGAAAGATTTTCTTTTGGATTTTTGTTCGGACTGCTGAGGTACAGTATGTTTTCCAAACATTGGATGTTATTACCAGAATAGGGGAGGAACCAATTGATGTTTAATTAAATATTATGTATAATTCTTGAGTGTCAGGTATACTTAGTGGTGATAAGTGAATAAAATTACGTGGAAAACAAAAGACAATAAATAAATTCTGAGATAGGGTTTTTTAACCTAAATGTTTTTAACCTAAATTTTTTTAACCCAGATTTGATGCTAGTTTATGTTGCTCTCAAGTGGTTTCCCCTCAGATTTTCCCAGCGCTTATCGGGGTAACATACTGCAGTCTTTTTATTTAGATCAGGCTTCGCTGTGAGACTTAACTAATTGTTCAAGCCCAAGTGGGAAACTTTCTTGCACCTGGAAAGTTAGGAGAGCAAAAGCAAGAGACATGTCCGCATCCTTTCCCTGGTGGTTCTTCACCTGCGAATTTGAACTGCAGCGGTAATAAAAGTTTTGTGGACCTCATTTTATGTGAGATCATTAAGCGACAGGAGAATTCAGGACTAGCTGCCCTTCATAATTCAGGACACTGAAAGGTGCCATTTATAAGCTCAAAGTGCCTGCGGGAAGGCAAAACAGGCTTGTAAAACCCGCACTCCGAACCCTGAAAGGGAACCGGTTTGTACTGCTGGCTGCAGCCTTGGAGTGGCAAAATAGCAAAGGTGGCTGGGATTGGGTTTAAAAAAATGCAGAAACACCTGCCTCTAAAAGCTGATGTAATAGCCTGGTTTTTCATACTACTTGTGTTGATATCTCTTTTGTCCAAAAAAACCCCAAAACGTCCTGGGCAATGATCCCAGTAAAATCCTTACCAGTTGTAGTGCCCAGCTGTTGGGCTTATTATCTTTCCTGCTATAGCCCACTCTTTTGCTGAGCTGCTAATTTGGCTATAAAATAAGTTTCTCCTGACTTTTTAATAATATTTTGCAACCGGTGACCTCTGCCCATTATCCGGGCCAGGCGTTTTGTAGGGAGAGCTCTCGCCTCCCGTATTGCTTGAGAAGGAGTAGCAGCCTGCACGACACTGGAAATGAAGAGAGGCCTTCAACAAAGTGGGTGATACTCCACCATATCCAGTCGTCATCGAACGGATTGTTATGGCTCTAAACGGGCAATGTAGTCTGCAAAATACATAATACACTGCAGCTTTATGGACCTAGAGAGCCTGAAAGGCACTAGAGAGGCAGGCTAAGGAAACGTCGAGTCCAATGTTTATTCTCAGAGCAGGTACTGCTTTCCCTACGTGCTCCCCTGTTACTCCTCAAAGGAGAGTTGGAGCGATCATCTCTAAGTTTATGACCAAAATGCAGCAATTGCTGCCTAGAAATGAGGCATCCGTATCTGTATTCTTAAATGGCTGAGGCTGAACTCTCCTAGTCCAGACAACATAAACCAATTATTCACAGCCTCATTAACGTCCCATGACTGAAGTTCCTTGAGTGCCAATTTGCACCATCAGAGCCTAAATGCTAGTGAAGACAAGAGCCGACTGCATGTCAAGTCTGCCTGCAGCCTCTTTGCTTTATTAACCTGTATTAATTCAACACCTGCCTGTTTATGCATGTTGGTTTCAGCAGCAACTGGCTATACGGCATGGTACCCAAACTGTCGTCCCTCCATACGTCGATCGCGTAGGAGCCAGAGAAGCAGCTGTGCTTCCGAAGTGTATTGGTATTATTCCATTTTCTGACGCTGCTTTTGTTGCCTGGATTGACATGCTCGGGGCCCCAAACACTGCACTGAGTTTAGTATGACCCCAGGGCCTTTGCAGAGTCGACCGCAGGACTCAAACCTTTATATCCACTATTAAAAGGCAGTTATGTGACTGTTTATGTTAGAGCCAGGTGCTTTGTTGCCTGTGGATGTGCTGTTACTTGACAAAATTTTTATTTTTTTTTTTTCTTTACAGTCAAAATGTGATAAACATACTTACCTGAGTACCTTACTCTTCACAAATGGTCTGGCTGCCTTCAGCAAACCACTCAGCTTCCTGCGGGAGGACAGGAGTCAGGGTTTTCCAGCTCTCTGTAAGGGTGTATCCATGGCAGCATTCCTGTTACTCCTATATTTTCTTTCTGAAGGACATACAATTTCTAGATGGCATGTTGTCAATGTATTTTTAATGACATTTTTTGTGGTGTTTTTTCATTTAAGTTCTCTAATTTGTAGTGCATTGCTAATTTTTGTGGGTTCATTTAATTAGGCTTTATATATGAATGCATGCTTTGCAGGCTTATCGCATTAAACATTTGCTTATTTTTTGTTAAATCTGTAGCAATACTAAAGCACTGAAGGTGCTCTGGGTTGGGTCAGTACCAAACAGCAAGTCCAGCATACTGGAAGTATAAAATCTGTTTTCTTACTAACTGTTTCTTTGAGAGGCTGATAGATGTGAAAACCATTTAACAGTTGGGTTTTTTTTTCCTTTGCTGTTAAACTAAGCTATTGAGGAAATCTTCCTACTGCTACACGCTGCAATATGTCAGAAACACCGTTATGTTATAGTTGCATCATTATCTAAAGGAAAAATTGAGTGTGGGTTTGAAGTCGACAAGTGATGAAAGTAGCCCTGAGGTTGTCAATTAGAAAGCCAGGGCCTGGAATTGATAAGTTAATGGCCAGTTCCCTTCTCACCCCCTCGCTTTGCTGCCTGCTCCCGCCTCGCCCCGCAGCAGCTTTACTGCTCAGAACATAAAGAAAAGGCTCCTGTTGGTTTGTGCCCCAAAATTTATCTCACTGATACGATTCACTTGAATTCTTGACTGGTTGCAATGTTCTTAGTATGGACAGATAGTTAAACAAGGAGAAATGAGATGCAGCAGACAGAAAATTCAGTCTCAAAATGATGCCCCTTTTTGCCTTTTTTTTTTGTTCTTTTTTAAGTGTTGAACTGCTAACACTGTTGTTTCAGATCATCCATTCTGCAGTACACACAACAAATTTAGCAGCAGTGCGTAATTTAACTTCTACCGTATGTTTGTTTGCAGGTTTTAAAACCTGAAATTTAATGGCAGCCAGTTGAAATCCACGTGTTCCTGTTAAAGGCAGAGGGCAACCAACACGTGTGGTTTTTCCTGAAGGGAGATACCAAAGTTTATGATATAATGTAATATTATACATAGTGTTTCTATTTTGCTTGGGCAAGAAGGAACTAACATGTTGCCATTTCTCCTAAGGAACACTTGGTTTTAGATAAATAGGTAAATTATGGAAAATAAGAAACAGGATTTATTCAGATTTTAATCATTCTTGGTGTGCTGTGTTGTGAGAAGAACAGTAAGCTTATGAAAAGATCTTTAAAGTAGTATTAGAAGTAGACTAGAACTCAAACAGGCATTGTGCAAAGCAAAACATGTAATTCATCTTCAGTTTTTGAAAACTTTATGTACAGTGTGAGTTTTTAGGGCTTGTAAAAGGTTGCAGATGAGCACCCCTTCTGCAGCCTGAGGTTTTCATCTCGTGGCACAGCTGCTTCAGTGACAATGGAAATTCAAGATTTTTTTCACATAGCCCTGTCTCAACCTAGTGCAGACGAGTAATAATCATGACTATGAGAAGGCAGTTTAATTTATAAGCACATTCAGGTTTTTGACCTTTCTGGTAGTTTCACCATAACCAACAAACATCTGTTGAATAGTAAAAAAAATTGCAGTTGCTACTTACCTGCCAAAATCAAATGAAATAGCATGGACTTTTGCTATGGTTTGAGAAACCCACAACAAGTTATTGTCATTTAGACAATTATTCTATCACCCAATGACCCCTCCCCACCCAGGAAGGGGAATCGGGAAGAAAACAAGGAAACCTGGGGGTTGAAATATAAACAGATTTAATAGAATAAGACTAGATAATTAACAGTAATAACACTAAAGAACCAATAGTGATCCCAATACCAATATAAAATATAGAAGGATTACACTCAGCCCGTTCTATTAGCAAGAAGTTGTGCACTCCCAGCAGTGGACAGTAAATGTTGGACACTGCCAGCGCTACGGCTTTGGGAGGAAGGGAAGGCCTCAGGGGTCTGGCACAGGGGCAAGAAATTCTCAGGATCACTGCCATCACGAAAAAGAGAGAGTTCGCAGCAAACTTTCTAATTTATATTGAATGTGAAGTTCATAGTATGAAATAATCCTGTTGGCCAGCTTGGGTCAAGTGCCCAGGTCTCACTCCTCCTCATCCCTGCCCCTGGTGAGTTTGAAAACACTGAAACCTTGAAACCTACACACCATAGGTGGCTATAAAGTAAATATTTTCACAAATTCAGACACTAGCGTCTTCTGAAAGTACAGTTTTCCCAAGCATTAGTAAAGAAATCAGTCCTGTGTTGCTCAAACGAGGACAACTCTGAGCATGGACTGCTGCTCTGGCGTCCCTCTCTCGTCTAGCCAGATTTCAAAACATGAAATAAATCTTATTCTAGCTTAATTTACAGGAAAAGAGACGTGACATTGTATTAAACAATTCAGCGTTGGATGGCGCTCCCTCCACCTGATGTGTTAGCTTTGCCCAAGACCCATGTGGCAGAGCTTTTGCAGTGCTTCACCGGAGTTTCAGTGCAGAAAAGGTAGTACATGATTTTCCAAAAGCACGTGTTCCTTCTGTGCCATACTGCAACTTACTTCTTGAGACAGATGTCTCCTAGTACCCATAAATAATGAAAATATACAATGATACTGAAAATATACAATGACATCGAAAATATACAATGACATTTTTTGAAAGGAGTTTCTTTCTTACACATTGTGTCTCTGGTGTTTCTAGTGCTAACAGGAATAAGCTCCTGTGGTGGCCTGTTTCAAGAGAGGTTATCTCAAGATGATGTAAGAACCCTGTATTTAGCTTAGCTTAATCTGTTCAGGTATCACATCTACAAGAGACCATAATTCTGGGGTTTCCTCCCATGTTGGTCCTTTCCTTGGATTTCCATTTCGTCTTTGCAGGAATCTTCTGCAGTTATTTTTTTAATAAGGTCCTGAAAGTTAATGGTGTTGGGTCAGCAAAGCTCATCTTCCAGGGGGATAGTCATGTCTTTCTGGACTTTTGTTCTCTTAACCTCTTTCATCTACTTTCATACGTCTGTCAGCTCAGCAGGGCTGTTCTGCAGGTACATTCACATGCTGTATGGAAGCTGGTCAGCCAAATTTTGGTGGTGCCAGTCACTGCTCTGCAAAAGGCAGACCAATGCCAAAAATGTCCAACCATCTCTTTCAGTGTGTTGCTGCTCTTGTGGGTTGGTTTTTTTTCCCCTCCTCTTTTGGTTTTGCTGTTGGCTAACTACATTTTCTCACCCATGGTACTCTTTCAGTCTGAGAGTGCCTCTCTTGCCGTGTGTGCCTTTACTTTTGTCATGCCTTAAGTACATCCACATGTTTCAGTGTGGATGAAAATTTGATTTGTGTGCTGTCTGGTCACCAGTTGACACTAGTTACTTCCATACTTCCATGAAGCACGGGAGTGGTCAACAGTGCCTATCTTAGGGTGAAGGCTATGGCACTCTACGGACACATTACAGGTAGAATTGGTCTTTTTCCTCCTTTCCCTATGTAAGGAGGAAGAGTCTCATTTTAGGAGGAAAAGTTTCTTTCTTCCCAGTAAGGCTGGGTCCACATAAACTCTTCAGCTCTCTAGAAGTTTGGTTGCATTGGATCATGTCTGTCTGAAGGTACAAAACCCTAGTGTCGGTGCTTTTGATGCTATAGAGCTTTCTAGAGCTAAAAATCAAAGGGCCTACTTCCCACCCACATACTTTACCTTTTCTGACAAATACAGCCTGAGCACTGCTCCTTCCTCCCCACGTGAGTGTTCTCGAGCCCAAAGCTCCTGCCTTGCTTCATGTTCATCTGTACTCAGAGGAATGCTGGAAAGAAATTACAATTACTTACCAAAAAGTGGCATGGCATTTCCTGGTTTTTTTCATTCCAATATGGTATCTTAAAATACAGAAAAGCTTGTCTAGATTCAGTAATTTGACACATTTGGAATTTATAAAAACCCTTGTTCCATACACTAGAAATAAAGAAAGGAAAACCCACTGTTTGCACAAAGGCATGTTTGGAGCAAGAAAGGCGAATTGGCATTTTGAGATTTTGAAGTGCTAAACCAAAATTGAAGTCCACTGTTGTCTTTGTGCGGTCATAGATTACCTTTGAGTATGTCTGAAATGATACAGAGTTCTGTTAAGTCAAGTTTGTCTTTAAGGTTGCTATCATTATCTAAGACACATGCTATTAGCAGGTTGTTGTCCCGCAGGAAGGCAGCACTGATGTTCTTGAACAAGATAAACCAGAAAACGAATGTGCTATCAAAGTGCTGCATTTTTGGGGGCAGCTATAGAGTATTTTTAACAGTTTCTTTGACCATTTTTGCCTGGAAAATGATCTACTGATCTTAAAACACAACCGACAAATGGGAGAATCTAAAAAAGAAAAATGAAGACATGATGGTTTAGATTTGTTCTTGTAATGTGGGGCTATATAAAAACACACATTCATTATGCAATGCTAATGGTAAAATTAAATGGTTTCAAACCAACTGTGAACTTCTAGGGTGAAACCAGCAACAGTTTGGGCCTTTCTGGTACGGCAGACCTCAAAGATGTTTGGAGGTCTTGACTTCAGAGACTGAAATATTCACCCCCTCCCAGATTCATCTGTTGCAGTTGGGGTCTGCTGCATGGAGAGGGATGGCTGCAGGATGTCTTTGCTCCACAACCATGAAGGAAGTTAGTTTAGAAGAGAACGACTTTGAAGATTTTTAACACTTAAGATGTTTCCAGTTTGTTTTTCATACCACTTTCAGCCAGTTCTACAACTAATAAAAATAATTTTTTTCTGGCATTTTTATATAAAATATTTGAGATGTAGGTCTTGCTGCTTTCTGCAACTAGTAATGGTAATGCTGGCACCTTCCTCCATTAAAAAAAAATTTTCTGGAACTAAATGATAAGCAAAGAGCTGAACCTTGTGTCAATGAGCCAGGTAAAAGCTTAGTGATAAGAAATAAATAACAAAAACAGTTTTCAAAATTTATGCTGAGTGTATTTATTCTTAAAAATATGTCTATTAAAATTATGCTAAGGCCTACGATTACCGTAATCTGCTTAAATAATAAAAAATAACAAACAAAATAGCAACAGTGCTTCCAGGTTGTGGGTCAGACTATTGAACTGATGAAAGTCACTGCCTAAACTCTGGAAACCTGAGATGTCTGAAGTACTGAGTTGGCTTTTGAGATCAGTAGTCTCTTCTGCAAGTACGAAGAGAATATTTTCTTCAGTATATTCAATTAGCTTAGTTAAATGACTAATTTATTCAAACTTGACCAATTGGGAGTTGAAAGAAGCAGAAAAGCTTATTCTTCTCGACCAATCTGTGAATAAAAGCTAATTATGAGAGGATTACATTTGCTAATACAACAATGTTGAAGGATATTATGACCAAATGCTAGATTGGTTCTAATTCTAGCTAATACCGAGTTATTTTAATAGATCAATTTTTAAATCAAATCACTATTTTCTTTAGAATCTAGCCTCTTTAAGACAGTGCTATGCAACTGATAAACCATTTCAATACATTTTAAGGTGCATTCCAGTTTCCATCCAAAGAAACATAAATCATAAGTAAACACAAAGGGATCAGCTAGCAAATAAGAATTATGCCACACATGATTTTCTAACAAAAGCAGTAAAATTAATCTGAAAAAATGTGTAATGAGGTATAGAAAAGCTTAAATACATATCAGCAGAGCTACTCTGTCCTTCTGGCTAGCAATAAGAAGTGCCAAATTTAGTGTAAAAGCTATATTTAGTTACAAAGCAACATACTTTAGTGGTTATAAACTGAGAATTAACCTTTCTCCAAGAAAATAACTAAAATGTTTAAATGAGAAAACAAGACTCAAATTAATTATTTAACTCAAGGTTTCCCACTTAGTAGTTTAACTCATATTTTAAAACAAGTGGCTTGAAAGATGTCATGCTGCTGAAAGTCATCAATAACTGAGGTACCTACAAGTGAAAATAAGCATAAGTACAAACCTGACATAAGGATCCAGAAATTCAGCCAAGAATGTGATGTCAAGAAAATGGAAGAATAAAATTTTCAGTCCTGTCCATAAACATTTGGTATATGGGACACCCCACAATGAAATTTAATTACCTCTTCTGCCAATAGGATCACGAGAAAAATGTTGCTTCAGGCACCAGCAGAATGAGATACGGAGGACAGGATAGAGAGTGTCCGGTCATCACGCCTTTGCTACAAAGACACCAAGTCCTGCTGCCATTGGTCCTTGGTGTCTCAAACTTTGAGATGGACACCATCTTGTTTCCTCTCCATCTGCTGGTCCCATCAGAAGCTGTTCCTGTAAATGCTAATTCATAATGTTTCATCAACTTGCTTTGAAAAAACACTGCTTTCTGTTGCTTACTATTTAAAAGATCAGCTTGGCAATGGTTAGGCTGCTCATTTTTTACATCCGTTCCCCCACAAGAAGAGTCTCTGAATGGTGCAGAGTTTCCGAGATGGTCCTTCTCCAATAGCTTACTTGACAGCATGGCTGGCTGGCTCTTCCTCACCTCCTAGCCGGGATGAATGACAGGGGCAGTAGAGACAAGTGGTTTGTGCAGTGCTGCCAGACCAAGAAGCAAATCTTGGGGTGCTCCAGCCCTGTGCTGTTTGTGTCCCCACTGCTGCGTGCCTGGTTCGACCTTGCCAGGTAGCTTCTTTAGATTTTAACCTCTCATGAACGTGGATTCCTCATCTTCAGCAGGTCCATAAGCCAGCTGTGTAACTTAGAAGTAGTCTATTAGTAAGTAGAAAAGGAATTTGTGGCTGGAAATTTTGCTGGGTATAATGGCCTATTTCCCCAGCTCCCCCTTTTCCCCAAGGTTATTTCCCAAGACAACCCTGTATGTTTTGTCTATACATCCTGAGCCTCCGGGAGCCCCCTGCTAATCACTTCTCGTTGACAAGTCCAGAAGAGGATTTTCTTAACCGGCCGCCCAGCCTGCTGCTCACTGCCAGAGGCACGGGGATGTAGCAACAAGGGGTGCGTAACAGATGAAAAACCTAGATGATGGCATTCACCTCCCCAAAACTATTACCATGAACAGGCTACGGGTGCACCCCAGCCTCCCTTCCTCTCCGCGTGATCTGCTGTCTCCCACATCGGGCTATGGGGTCCGCAACCCTGCTTGGGCATTCACCGTGACAGCAATGAGGCTTTCTGTCTGTATTGAACTGTAACAGCCAGTGTAAAGGATGCTGAGGTAAAGGCTGCGTGTTACCTGCCCTGTGTGTCTCCCCGGGGTCCGGATTTTTAAATATGCTATTTCTTTATAGTGCTTTTCAAGTAAAAATCCAGGTTTTGCCATCTCTGCCTCACATGCATCTACCGTGATAGATTAGCACAGTATACAGGTTTTTCCAGACCGATTTTCAGGACAACTTGGACCTTTTTTTTCCTGTGATGTTTCTAAAACTGGCAGAAGAATAATTTTTTTTTAAGCCTGCATACGCTGCAAGGAATATTTTAAAATAAAGACTTTTTTTTTAAATCTTTACGCATGTTTAATGCTTGTATAAGGTGCCAGATTTTAATTACAGTTGGCATTTATAAGCGTGGTGCTGGCAATGGCAACCATATTGCTGAAAAAAGGCATAAATTTTGACACTGGCAATATGGGAACCCAGCATACAAGACTGTAAACCTCATTGCTTTCTGGTTTAATATACTAGTTTAAGGGAAGAACTTTTAACGGTTAATATTTAACTAGAACATTTAGGGTTCGATATAAAGTTGTTCTAATTTCAAACTATTTAGTAATTTAGGTCCTATCAAAGATCGGCTTAGGTAATAACTTTCTATTAAACAACCTTTAAATAAGCGTGCTTAAAGTAGGGAAAATAAGATGCTTCATTACAAGAAATGAGGTTGGCATCTACCAGGTTTTCCATTAAGTTCCAGGTCACAGACAAATAAAGGAAGTATGTTAGGAAAAAAAACCTTTTTAAAAATAATTAGGGAGATGTCTGTTTTGTTCACCAGATGGAAAATCAGTAGTTGTGGGTGGTCTGTGCTGGATGGGGCATCTCACAATTGGCAGAACTATGCCTTTAACTTTTAAAGTCCTGGGACAAAATGTGAAAGTAATTGACTGTTCAGAATGCTCTCTCTCTGGATACCTAGCATGCTTTTAAAACCAAGATTTGGTGAGTTTCTGACTTTTTTTTTCTAAGAATGCTCAAGCTGTTGTGTCTAGTATTAGGCCAGTTGGGTATATTTTTGGTAGCTGTTTAGCGGGGCTGTTGTCTTTTGTGCTTACGCCTGTGTGTGCCTGGACTTGCATGCGCACAACTGAAATGCCACAGCTTTACAATTCTCCATTAGCATGTTGTGCACATGGTTTTCATAATATTGTCAGTGTTTGCCTTGTTCAGGGTGTATGTAAACTGTTGGTTAACGTAATTTGTTTCTTTCCTCTAGTTCATTCCTTTTAAAGAAATATAAATCTGTCAATTTGCCAAAATGCTAAAGAAAACAAAGTTGCAACCTTATTTTTACAAACAAGAAGAAAATTCCTGTTTTAAAATCATTCAGGGGTTTGCAAAAGTATTTTAAATCCAGAGTATTCTTTTTTTTTTTTTTTTAAATCTGAATAAATAAATCCAAATGTGCATGTGTGGATAGTATGTGTACACATATGCATATTAAATACCGTCATTTAAGAATGTGTTAGAATCTTCTTGGTGCAGTTTGTAACTTTTCTCGCCGTTTCAGGACTGATACTTTCCAATTGCCAGATTAATTTGAGAAAACAGTATTTCAAATGTGGAAGATGGGTTAGAAAATCTTTGTATTCATGTTAAGAATAACAGATTTTATTATCTGAACTGTGATAAGAATGTGTGCTGTTCAGCAGTGACCTCTCAAAGAATGAGGCACAACCCATTTATGGCATAGGAGGCAATTGCTTTATATTTACCTTACTTTACAGACAATTTTTTTGCGGTTATCTATATGAATGGTCACAGAGAATTGTGTGCGTGTGTTATATCTACATTGTAGCTTGTGTTAAACCGATCCCCACACTTATTATGTAGAAGCATTCTTGAAGATAAGTGAGGCACTCAACTTAGTGCCTTCTTTGTAAAATCCCTTTTGCTATGCATGACATGTACTCTGTATTTTTTTCCTTGCAGTAAATTATAAAGCTTTTTTCTTTCCATGAATCTCCTTCCAAGAAAACACATACAGCCTAATAACACTCGCCTTGAGAACTGTGCATTGCCTCTACTACAAAGCCGTGTTTTCACTGAAGAGATAATTATAATATGGTTTAATGTTCTTGTCAACCCTGAAACACTGTCCCTAAAGAGTGCTATTCTGGAGGACGTCTTTTTGAAGAGAGTTGAATGTAGCTAAGAAAGCATACATATAGCCACACGCTTTTCTGATAAACCAAGACAGATTTTTAATACAGTGTGTGCTCTCTGAAAAGAATTATACATTTTCCAAGGTGTTAATTCAGAGCTGCATCTTCCTCCAGATTTCACTGTTAAAAATACGCAAAATTTGCTTGGATTTATTTATTTGGCTTTCTTCTCTCCCCCTCACCCCCAAATTATATTTATAGACTTTAAATGTATACAAGGACATAAACTCATTATAATAATTTAAAATGCTTTTAATGTGCTTTGAGACACAGACTTCAAATGAGTAAAAAAGCCCAAACTGGAACACAAATGGTTCTTCCCAGGCAACAAACACGCTTGGCTGTTGATATGCTGTAATTTTCTGCTTTACTTAGTAAAAACAGCAATTACTTATTTGTTCCATATCCCCCCCCCAGCACAGATGCTACTCAGTCTGTCCATTTTCTGAGCGCCGAGCAGGCGGCGCGCGCGCGTGCGGATGCACATGCGTGTGTTTTAATGTGGCGCAAGTCAAGTTTTCCCCTCGCACGCTCTACTATTAACAGCATTTATTTGCCACTGCTGCCAGTTTACCACCAGCCCAAGACAATGGTGTGCTGGAAGCGGCTCTGGCTGTGAAAGTCTGGCTTAGCAGCCTCTCCTGCCACCGGCAAACATTTGCTTCCAGGTGCATTTCACAAAGCATCGAGCTGACCTTACAAACCGGTGCGAGGGCAGATAAAAGCCGGACGGTCACACCGCTTAAGATTGCAGCCCGGTCGAACAAATCTTTGACATCGTTGTGGCTGTATTGTCTTTTGTGGCGGTCTGGTGGTTGTGAACAGTGTCTGGTGCTGCTAAAAGCAACGCCGCAGTCTGAGAAAAAAGCTTTCGAGGGAAGTGAAATTGCAGGCTGGCCGAAGGCAATGCAAAATTCCCCTCGGCTTCAGGCCGTCTGGGATTTTCCCCTTGCGTTTCAAAGCCCACTTAAAGGCTGGTAAGTAAGAAAAACGTGGTTATCTGCCGCACCGCAAAAAGTACGTATGACCAAAAAGAACCTCATAAAAGATAAGGACAACACAACTCTTTCACTGCTCCTACAGCGAGCGTGAGACTGAGCGTACACAGGGAATTGTGTGGCTCAGCACAATGCAACCTGACTGCTGAATCGGGTGCTTGGGATCTTGAATTTAATGCCTAATTATTTTTAAGAGCTACTGTTAAATGAAGACTTTGAGCAAGTACGTTAATTAATTGAAAGGCATTTTATTAAGTATTTAATTAGTGTAAATCTGGAGAGGTAGTATAAAAGAAGCACAATACCTAGCAAAAATGTATCATTCGAATCGTCTTTACAGTCATCTCATCATTAGCGATCGATTTGCTTGCTCTGAAGTTAACGGGATTATTTTTTTCTTCTTCTTTGAGGAGTAAGGCCTTAAATTAGTATTATAAATAATCTCTCAAGAGAAACTTTTCACTGCAAAAACTTCCTCAACAGGCAAGTGTTAAAATGTTTCTGGTGCTGCACAGTTTAAAAATATCCTTGGGATTTTTCCCCTCAGGCTTATATATTCAAGCTAGATAGCCACTGTTCAAAGAATAAGCAAGTGTTTCTGGCAGAATTAACATTTTATAGTCATGTCAAGTATGTTTTGGTTCCCCCACCACTCTCCTTTTGTTTTGTAGTGGAAGGAAAAAACAGCCTAAAAATACAAAATCTTAGTTAATGAACATAGATGCTAAATGGCATGAAAAGAAATGAAAAATGCCAGTTTCCCATTGCCCCTTCTTTTTATATATTTGAATTTGTTACTACAAATGTTATTTTTAGAGATTGTTTTCTTTTAACAAGATATGCTGTGTTCCTACCTAATCTTTTTTATGCAAGTCAGCACCTAACATTTTGATGAATATCTCTTAACTTAAATCTTGGGTTTGGGGTTGTTTGGGGTTTTTCCTAAACCACCCCTTTTCTTTTTTGAACAAATAACTCATTGTGGGATTAAATATCTGACGAAAGCATATAGGACTTTCCCAACAGGTGAATATACATTAGATTTGCAATTACATTTCCTCATTTTTTTCAGGCTATGTGTCCGATTTATTAAAAAAATCTTTTTTGTTTTAGCTATGATGATGTCTCATATAAATCCATTGCCACATTAGGTGCTGCTATGATCACAGCAAAGGCTCGGTGATCTCTGTCCGACAGACAGATATCTTCGCTGTTGTATGTCCTCACAAATTTCCCTCTGAGAAGGACTGTGTGGAGGCAGACTTCTAGACGGCCCATTTTGTGCAGTCATCCTCCCGCTGCCCAGAGGCACGCTTGCCAAGGCAAGCGTTCCTGCTCCGCTCTTAACACATCCTTAATAATACACTTTCCTTTTCCATGTAATTTTGCAGATAAGGAATTGATAAGCTTTAAATACTCTCGGTGTTTGTTTAAAACCAACTTGATTTTTAACACCTAGTGTTTTTGAAGGCACTTGCTTTCCAGCTTTCACATCCAAATGTTGAGATGGAGAGAGCAATTGCATGGAAGGCTGTACTGTTGCGTGTTGATGACTAAATCTTGTTTAAGTGGGTAAATACACTCTTTGACCTCATTTCTTCTGGAAATACCCATTGGTTGCATATTATTGCCATGGGATATAAATTTATTCACTAGTATTTTCTTGCCTTTTAAAAGATGGGAGCAAAACTTTGCTGAAGTTCTCTTTTGATAATTCTATTGTTATTATTAACCTTGTTTTCTTTTATGGTAGTGGCATTCATTTCGCCTCTGTATCTCCCTGCACGCTGCATTCTTGTAAGTCTTTTCTCGTAAGAGGAGACTGCAAAGACATGAACAGCTCAAGACAGCCTCATTAAGGCTGGAAAGTAAAATATTCAGGAGTCAGGAAATGTCAGAACTAAGATAGCTGATGCAATCGAAGTTCAGCCCCCTTATATGTTTGCATGATAGCATAGTCTTTTAATTTCAGGATCATACACAGGTTTTTCCACAGGACCCCTGCCTCAGTTAGTGAGCAGGATGGACGATGCTGAGTTAATGAGCAGTTATTCAATATTTTGTTTTCTCCTAATTTTTCAATGTGTAGCCCTAGGCCTTATTTACTGCACACTATTGAAACCCTGCTGTGAAGACAGAATTGTTAATTTCCTCATGAGCTTTTCTATGGCACTTATTGCTATAAATATCTGAATGCTTAACAAACATTAATTAATTTATCTTCAGAAAACCCTCACGATAAAAAAGGCTGGTATTACTACTGCTTTACAAATAGGGAGCTGAGGCATAGGGAGATGAGAGTCATGAATGTCCTGTGAATTTGGGTGCTCAGCTGTCAGCTTACAGTTAGGGAGGCAGAGATCTGTATTTCAGCATTCAATTTTGAGGCACCTTGCCATCAAAGCAGGAAAGTAGCACCAGGTTAGATAAAGAAGCTTTCTCTACTGTTACTAGAAGAGACAGTGAGATAAGCTGCGCAGGGAGCACTAATACCATTTATTGCACTAATGGCTTTTATATGGGGAAAAAAATAGAAGCCTTGGGCGTGCAAATCCTCTTCACCTGCACTCTTTTACTTTTGAATGTCCAAATAATTTTAATTCTGTGCCAAGCAGAAACTTCTAAAGAGACCTGCAGAGCATCGTGGTTGTGACTTCACTACACTTCAGAAGAGCTGGAAATACTTAGAACATACAGTGCGCAGGGAATCACCTAAACCTAGACACGGGGAAATACTGCAGAAATACCATTCCTTAAATCACAGCCTTTTCATAGATTTAGTATCCTTAGAGTGGGTTTCAGGAAGGTGCTTTCTTCCACTCAAGATCCAGAGCTCTTAGCCCTTTATTAGAGTCACTTATCTAAGCTGTTGCTTCCAAAAGCATTTTGGAATTTGATTTAATTAGGTAGGACCCTTCCAGAAGAGTACAGAAACAAAAATGTTGACAGGAGTGTCCTCTTACTTTAGAAATTGCTCCGTGATAAGAAGCAATAGCATCAGTTCATCCTTATTTTTGAGATGATTCAAGCCTGTATTTCCAAAGCACTGCTTTAACTAGTAATGGGTTAAACTATGACTTTCTAGATGCATAGGTAGACGCCTTCAGTTGGTAGAGGGCAGACCCAGTTCCTGTTCTTACTCCAGTTAGTTATCCAAGTAATTGGTATTAATCAATTATTGGTTAAAGTAAGAAAGTAGTTTTTAGATGAGTCTTCATAGACTGGCTTCAAAGGTCATGCTTGGGCTTGTTTGTATTATCTCTCTCAGATCCAGTGAATATGTAACTGTATGCCAACTGGTGCTGCTTCTGCAGTGTGTCCCTAGATAAGGGGAAGACCTTAAAAAACCTTAAAATGAACACACAAACAAACAAACAAGACCCCTCCCAGGTTCCTACAGAAAATAATCTTCCTTATCCGGTCATGATGCAGGTCTGTCCCATAAAACATCTCTGCAGGAATGTATTATTGAAGATGGTTTCATAAGCTGTGTGCCTCGAGGGTTGAATTTGGATTACATAGAAACATGAACTTGGCTATTTCCTAACTTTCTGTTAGTTTGCCTTGCAGTCTTAGCTGTAGTATTTTAATGTGGTTTTCACAGGTTGCTAAGAGGGTTTTAGCCTGAAATGATACTGGAGCCCACGTGGTTTGTCAGCATGGCTTGTGAGCTGGAGAGCACCGAGCCGCAGTGGGCAACATGCTAGAGTACTGCAATAGTGCACTCACCTATATGCATATGGCACCAAGGTATGAGGTGCTGATATGGTGTCGGTGTCCTCTGCGCAGGCATTACACCTGCTCAGTGTGGCCTGGTGTTACTGAGCCCTTGCCACCTCTGTCGACGGAGCATGGTCAGTGCATGGCGCCATGCATGGAGAAGGGAGGGGCCACGCTGCTTCCTTGGCACAGAGCCGGGGCAGGCAGACAGAAGCCTTGTCCTCATAAGAGGGGGGGGTCAGGAAACAGGACTGCAGGGGTGGAAGGAAAATGGGGATCGCAGTGGCTTTAGGGCCACTTTCTGCCATAGCCTTTCGTCACGACGTAAGCGAGTATGAGCCCCCTGTATGAGCAGATCACAGGAGTTGCAGCCTGCCAAAGTCCCACTGACTTACTGTCTAACAATTGAATTACAGATGATGGTACTATGATACTTTTTCTGGTTTGTGGGGGGAAAGTTTGCAATTAAAGATGCTCAGGTGCACAGGGGGCAATTGCAAGTTATGTGGTGCTTTCTGCTTCAGTTCTTTCTTGTCCTCTCTCTTCCTCAGTGCATTGTTTCAGTTCTATTCCGCTTCTGGGGCTTCTCATTTACTTCAGCCCTCTTGCTTGTCCAGGACAAACTTTCTTCTTAGGGCTCAGCATTTGGGGGAAGGTTTTGGGGAATACATAAGCAAACTCCCTTCTTCCCACATCTTCCCAGAACTGCTTGTCACCACTGTCACAGGGCAAGAGGTTTGGGGTCTGCACCTGAGCCGTGTCGTGGAGTTCCTTCAAAGGGACGAGGCACTGCACAGTCTGGTCTAACCAAGGGCTGCGAGTGGAAGGAGCACAGCAAAACGTTTAGATTATTACCATCTTAAATGAAACAAATCTTCCCTGCCTATGTTGAATTGCAGTTTTTCAGAGGTTTTTAACTTGGCTAAATTTGAGTAATTTCTAATGAGCGTGACAAAGACATACATAAAATACAAAAGACTCCCATCCCAGTTGCTAAGTTGGAAGTAATTTGGAAAGGAACATTTTTAAAGGTCTTGGTAATTTTAATATGCAGAAGAACCTCACTCTTTGAAATCACCTGTTACTACTGTAAAGTTCGCAGAACTTCAGACTGAAGCGGACGCATAGCATAGACAATTCCTGTCCCTGCTGTCAGCGAAGTTATGTGCGACTGAAAATGAGGAGTGTCTGGCAACTGAGTAATAGACCACAACATGATCCTACTGTAGGTACTCTACTTCCGTGAGGGAAGCAAACTGTGGAGACTGATGTTGTTGTGTTAATGGAGAGACAAAACTTTCTGCAGGGTTAATCAGAAAAAACGTGTATTTTCCAGTCTGCTTAGGCTGCAAATTCCAGAAATTTACAATAAAAGAAGATATCCAGGCTGTAGGCAAGCAGACATCCCTCTCCAGTGCTCAGGTGCAGATCTAAGTAAATGTGGAGGTTGAGGCTTTTTGTTAACAAAAAGACCAACATTGCTAATGCAGACCCCCTGCTATTGGAACGCTAGAAGTGTTGGACTCACAAATTAGCACACAGGAAATCTGCAATTGCAGAAAAACTCGGGTCTCGTGATTGTAGCAATTGTTTACATCTTTCTGCAGCAAGAAGGCTGTTTAATCGTGTTATATTACAACCTTGTGTTCAGATAGTGGGCGCTCACATTATTGTCTTTGTGAAGATGAGTTGTCACTTCTCTGATCTAGGTTGCTCTCACAACAAAGAGGCAGTAAAGCTTTGTTTGAAATAGAAGAAATTGAAGAATTTCTTTTGGTGCTAAGCCGTGCAACAGTTTCCCTTGTACAAGCTCTAAAGTTTAGCCTTTACTAATTGGTACTGAAATGAAAATTAATCAGTGTGAGGGAAGGGAATTCACAGCTGAATTGTAATTATTGCAGAGAAAGTAAGCAAAACTGTGCTTGGGCTGTGTGAAAGCATGGCATAGGAGTGAAATGCTCAGCTCGAGCTTGTTAACTGGGACTGATGTCCTGAAACAGCTCTGTGTGTTTGCTCTTACCAGCAGCTGGTAGCTAGAGGAAGGTCGTAGCTGTGCATTTTGGAGCCAACGGAGCAGGTTGAGAATGGCACCGCTCCCAGTCTCACTGCTGCTTCGGGAGAGGCGATTGCTCCCGTAGGTCTGCCTTAGAGAGGTTCAATACGCACTAATGGGGCTCATTGTGCCTGGAGCGGGGTCGGGGGCACTCATGCAACCCCATGCAACACCAGCGTGGTTGCAGAGGCAATCGCATCCGGCCAGTGGGTGATTCAAGCACCCCAAGCTGATACCATCTCAGGTTAGGTTCAGAAGAGGACATCTACCTGCAGTCTTCAATCACCGAAAGCAGTAGGTGTCCTGCTGGCAGAGGTTTTATGGCTGCTGCTTAGCTCAGTGCTCTCTAGAAAGCATTTCATGTTCCTCTTTTCCCTCTCCCTAGCTGAACTGCATAGGCTTTCTTCCCACATGGGTACTTGGTCAATGGCAACAGATACCTAATCAAGTTAATAAAAGTGATTTTTTTCCATATTCTCCATGAAGAGTAAATTCATCCACTGGCTGATGTGCTACCTCTCTACTAAGCTCCTGTTCAGATAACATTAGAGCTGGCTGAAAAATGTAAAGCAAAATATTCAGACTTTTGGAAAAAGACCCTTTTTTCCTCTTGATATTTGTGTTGTTTAAAGAAAAATTAACAAACTTTTGTTTTCTTTTTGTTTTCTTTCTTTCTTTCCTCACTCTCTCTTCCTCTTACCCTTCTCTTCTTTTCCTTTTTCTAGTTCGCTTTTGTGAAAATAGAGGGCCAGGAAAATGAAAAATATAGACCAGGCTATGCCCATATTCTTTGCCTTCCAATTTTGACTGAAATAGCAAAATGTCAAGGCTTTGACAGTGGGGTTTTTATTAAGTCTTTCTTAATACAAAAAAACCCAGCCAGCTCTAGTGAGTCCCATCTTCATAGTACTCTTGGTGGTTGTTCCTAAGCAGCAGTAAGTGGCGATGAAATTCTGTAGCAGCAGTACCTAGCCTTGTGTCCTTCTGGTTTGCATAGAGGTCATGGGGTAACATGGTGCTGAACTCATACCCTCTGCACAATGTGGAATTAGTGTTATCGCCAACTTCAGCTGTTTCTGGAAGGAGCAAAAGCAACCGCAACTGAAACTGTGCAGAGCAAAAAGCGGTCATGCCTTTTGCAATCTCTTTTCCGATAGACTTGTAAGGATTTGATTTGAATTAGCAAATGGTGATGAAGGCTGATTTTTACAATATCTTTTTCAATGGACTTATAAAAACTTGAAAATCTGATGTAAAAAATACAGGTGTCCATCTGATTCTTCAGCTTACGCTCATTTCCTCTCTTGTTCTGCTCTGGAACCATGGCACTGTCTTTGTCCTGCATATTTAGAGGGCCTTAGGCAGGAGAAAACAAGAAAGGCTGAACATGACAAAAGCTACACTTAGCGATTATCTTTGGCAAAGCTAAAGTCTATTAACTGCTGATTTTTTTTCCAATAAAAAGTAGAAATTAAATCCTACTGTGCCCATTGGAGGCTTTTTCCAAAGGAAGAGTTACTGATGAGCTATTCTTCCATGATTGTGCTAGTTTCTCCAAATAACAACATCACCGTGTGTTTTTCTCAAAGTGAGTGTAATTTGCATAGCATGCTTTTGGGGGTTTCTGCTGCCACCGAAGCTAATTTAATACTCATTAAAGTACTGAGCAAGTCTAATCCAAAGCCTTATGGGCCTCCAATGCAGGTCCATAAAATGTGCAGATTTGTACTTGCCAGGCAGCTCCAGGGGAAGCGTGCTGTGGGAAGAGGGGTTGGTGTGCATCCTGCTATCACAGAGCTGCCACTGCATCAGGGGAAGTTTGCAGAAGATTCCCATCACCGTGGGCAGAGGCATATATCCTCTGGTAGCAATTCTACCTGCTGGAGTTGCAGACGGAGCCAGGGGCCAGTTCTGATGATCATTATCCCATCCCAGTGGGCTGCCTGATCCGTGCGACTGGTCCTGGCATCCCACAAGGGACAGCGGGTGTGGGGTGGTGTGACGCCACAGGTGCCCTTCACCTTGCACCTGCAGAGTCACTGGCCCTGCTTCTCGGGAGGGGGGCCCAACGCTTGCTCACCCCCTGGCAATTCCATCTCATGTGGAGTCTCTCTGCAATGGGTGAAATCATGGTGCTGCCACCACTTTCTGTGGGGCCAAGGTTTTACCCAGCCTGTTCTAGGCACCAAGCAATCCAGCAGCCCACACTGACACCAGGACTCTGGCAACCCTCTGAACACTGTCGGGGGCATGGAGGGGCCACGACTGCCATCATCTTGCCCCGACGAACTCCCTGCTGGCAGCCATAAAGCCAGTCCCTCTTTTGGTTGGCGTATGCACCCCACACCTGCAGAAGTATAAAACAGGACATGGCAGCGCTGTAAGTGCCTGTGCAGCTGTGTGAAGGCAAAGAGGTGGCCAGCAGCTGCTCCTCCTGGCTTCTGCTGCTCCAGCTCCTCAGCAGCAGCAGGCTCGCTCCCAGTGGGGTGTGTACCCTGTCCTGTACCCTGCCCACACCTTCAGGGTTGTCTTCTTGCCGCTCACATCCTGCTAGTTGTTTTCTGGGCCGAGAAGTTGGGATGGCCACAGAGGTCTGCTAGCAGGTGCGTGGGATGGATTTGGCCCCTCACCCTGTGGGTGGCAGTGCCCTGTCTGGCCACCCCATCTCTCCAGCACTGGCAGCCAGCCCTGGCACTGCTTTGCTTTCTTCCTCCATGAAGTGGCTCTCTCAAGCAGCTGTTCTTGCCAGGGGAAATATGTTGTCCATCTGTCCATCCATCCACATATGTAGACAACTGGTGAGCAGTGCGATCATGCAACGAGGTTGTTGATCTGGATCCATCCCGTTCCACCAGTGAGCGCGGGGGCAATAGGGGCGGCGTTTCAATGGGTGGCGCAGCTGCAGAGGCCAAGCCCCCCATGGCAACCCCATGGTGCAGGTCAGGGGAAGGAGGAGGAGGAGGAGGAGAGCTGAGGGTCTCGGTGGGGGGACAGGCGTGGTCCAGTCCCCCTCCGGCCCTGGGCAAGCGGCCCTGTGGTGTACACAGGGGGAGGCAAAACCGTGACGTCCCGCCGCTCCCACAGGCCTCCCGCCTGAGCCCGGGCCTGCTCTCACAGAGCCCCCCCGAAGGCAGTGGGCGCTGCGCCGGCTCCTGGCGGCCCCACGCACGGAAGGCCGGTCGCGGCCATCCCCAAACCGGAGGGGAAACCCGGCCAGCGGCAGGAGCGCGAACCTCCAAAGCCCGGCTCGGCCGCGGCCTCCTCAGGCCCGGCCCGGCGCCCGCCGCAGCCGCCGCTAGATGGCAGTGCTGCCCCGGCGGAGCCGAGCGGGGGGCGGGGCTGAGG
>VFFE01006984.1:664494-725047 GCA_008921705.1 Burhinus oedicnemus | reverse complement strand
GACTCCGTGTGAAAAAGGTGTGAGCTGCCTAAATTGAGAAACCATCCTGCCTTTGAAAGCTCCCGAGTCCCAAAATGATTTTATTAAAAAGGACCAAATTTCTGACGTTGTTATGGCAACAGAAATAGTTGGGTGGCAACGTGGGGTACCCATAACGTCAGATTGTAAGAAACCAGCAAAATAAGCACCGTGTTGTATTTGGAAAAACAAATTGGACGGTGGTGGCCAAGTCTTATACTTCTTCCATTCAGCACAATCCCCATTTTCATCTGTCCAGTCATGCCGACGGTGCCTTAACGAAGGTGCCAGCAAGGCGTTGCAATATTTATTGCCCTTAAATGCGACCTGAGATTTCAGTTTGTTATTTTTGCCGTTGACATACTGGAAGAGGGATGGTTCCTTATGTTTTATATTTACTCCTTCTACAGAGCCTCCAACTTTTTTTTTTTTTTTGCTGCCTTTCTCTAGCGACACGTGCTCCAATCCCTTTTTGTCCCTGCGCTCCCCACCTCGCCTGCCGCAGGACCGTCGGCGATCCCCCCTGTAAAAATAGCTGAACGTGCTCCTCTTAAACCTCTGCGATATTAAAATTTCACCGCCGCTTTCATTGCGCTCTAGTTGCGGGAGCCCTGAAACCGCAGCCCCATCTCCCCTAGTTTAGAAACAGCCAAAGTATTTGGGAAGCTCGTGGGTCCCTACTGTAACACGCTTCAGGGACCTTTTGTACAGCAGCCGAACGGGATGAATTTGCCAAGTTTCAAATTTCAGGGGCAGGCAAGACATTTGTAAGTCGGTGTTTTTGTTATTCTGGAAAAGTTCTTTGATTTGCAGGCTTTTTTTTTCTTTTTTTTTTTTTTACCTTTAATAAAAAGGAGATGGAGTGTGACATTAAGCAATTTTACAGCATTAGCAGCTTTGGGCTGTAAACAAAGACAAACGAATCCCGCTTACTTTCAGTCTCAGAAGTTTGCTGTCAGTTGTTCCTAAACTGGGGACTCGATCCTACGGGACGTTATTCAAGCAAAACACGGCTTGAAGTCTCGGAGAGTTGTGCCTGAGTAAGTACCCTGGAATCAGCCCCTCTGCCTGCTGAAAAAGAGAAGTGCTGGTTATCTCCTTTTAAAGATCTTTTCTGTGGTCACACACTTCATCATAACGCTTTTGATTTGCTTTGAGATTGCCTAGCCAAGACAGCGTTCTTGATGCAAAAGCTGGAGAGAATAAGGGAAATCAATGTTTTTTTGAGTAAGGCTGCTTTTTTGCTTTGTTAGATTTTTTTTTTTACTAAAAAAAGTCTCCTCCTCCAAATAAAACAAATCAAAAAACCTTTTATCAAAGCATCTGATTTTAATTTGATGTGATTTTTGTTTTGAGGTTCCTGAAAAAATTAAAACATACTACCCCAACGTTTCGAGCTTCAATTTTCAGCATTTTACAATGTAAGATTACTTGACATTATTTAATTGGACATGAGGGTGTAATACAGGAATTTCCGTTATGTGATGGATTAATTGTTTTCCTAATACTTTAAAGGCTGAGATCCAAACATTTTTCCATTCTATTGCAAAATTAACTGCAATAAATCTGTCAGACCCAATTATTCATTTAAAACATTCCACACTGATTAAATCTGCACATTTGCCTGCGTGCGAGTGCGAGCGAGGGAGAGGAGGTGCGTGCGGAGGAGGGAGTCCAGGTTTACTCCCTCTCCTTCTCAAAACGGTGGCGGTGCTAGAAACGAGTTCTTTACATTTAACCTGGAAAATGTGATTAGCGAAATAGTCTAACGAGAGGATGAAGCATACATGAAGCATACATGGACGCACGTCCCTAAGCCTCCCTGCCGACCCTCCTCCTCGCTGCCAGGTCCGGACAGGCAGAAGCATCATGTTTGGACGTTTGATGCTATTTGAAAAGATCATATTTTACTTCTGGCGAGGGGGTGGTTGAGGGTTTTTTTGTTTTTTCTTTAGTTTGTTGATGTTTTCAAAGTCTCTAAACAAAGTCAGATGTGTTAACAGTCTTATTAACAATGTTAAAATAGAATTAACAGCTTGTGGATACCTCTGGAGTACAATAGCATGTCAGCCTACCCTGCCCCCTTATAAATCGCGTCCCGCTGTCTTTCTTTTGTTTCGTGCCCAATCAGCAAACTAAAGTTTTGTTGAGGCAGAAGGGCAGTTCAAGTGTTCCTGCTCCGGCAGAGGCAGAAGTGGCGGCGGGGTTTCTCCCGGGCCCCGGCGAGGCCCCCGCAGGAACGGGGAGAGGGAGCGACCCCCAAACCTGCCGGCAGGGCTTTGCTGACCCGCCTGCCTCCCTGACCTCTGCCGTGCTGTTTTGTCAGTTTAAAAGGCTTTGCCGTGGTTGTAGTTTACTTTTATGGGCCTTTCAGCACAGCTACAAAAGCTTTTGTTTATTTAAGATGTAGCGCGGTTCGGATTTCTATTAATCTTCATATAACTTTGGTGACTTCGCCACTTCCGTAAAGGTTCGTCATCGAAATGGTGCTGCGCCTGGTCCTAGGCAGCCAACATCGGCTGGGTAATTACAGCGAGTTTGGGGTATTTCAGGAATGAATTGCCTCTGAAAGTGGAAATCAGCACCAACACTTGCTGTTGTTTAACTCGATTTCACCATACTTTGGGATCTGTGCTAAGGAAAAGCTTTTATTTTACCTTTTACTCTCTTAAGTTTACTTCTTGCAGTCAAACTCTTTAGAAACGTCACCCAGCTGATTTCAGTGCTAAATGTATAACAAACATTTAATGAGATCTAATTTTTTTCATGTGGCTAGAATCACCCTGGGTTAATTTGCATAGGAAATTTATGTAAAATGAGAGGCATTCCCCATAAGGAAAACGCTTATATGTTTTGCTTTCTGGTAATTATATTGCTCCTTTCATCCAGCAATCTCCAAGTATTTACAATTCCTCACAGAAGTGCACAGCACTACCAGGCAAACACGCGTTTCAAGCCCTTTCATTGGTCAAAAAACTGCAAGAAGACACAGGCAGGTTGCAGTTCGCCCAAGGACTGCAAAACAGTTGCAAGCCCAAAATGGGAGAAAGCCACCCCTTTTTTGGGGGGCGGGGGGGGGCACAGGCCCCGCATCCTCCTGGCCAGTCCCGCATGTTGCTCCCCATCCCACCCCACTCTGGCTCCCTGGCTCCGCAGCCGCCCTGCCGGACACGGAGAGTGCCCGCTGGAGATGTGCTTGCCCACGGTGATGCTCCAAAACGGGCATTCTCCATGTGCAAAGGCTGCTGTCCAGAGGAATAGTTTTTGTGCCGTGTCCTCTGTGAAATAATTCGGCTGAGCTGGGCTACGCTCTTCCCCCGCTTTCCTCGTGCTCCCCGGTGTTGGCTCCCGCTGTGTCCCCACGTGCATCCCGCTGCCCAAGGTGCTTTCCGTGGTGATCGCCGAGGGATGTTCGGTTTCCAGCATCAGAGCTGCGGCCGGACCGCCTGGCCCTGCTTCCCTTGGTCCCCTCCGGCGTGTGCACATCTCTCAAACCCCAGCCTATCT
This sequence comes from Burhinus oedicnemus, assembly GCA_008921705.1. Classification (NCBI taxonomy): domain Eukaryota; kingdom Metazoa; phylum Chordata; class Aves; order Charadriiformes; family Burhinidae; genus Burhinus; species Burhinus oedicnemus. The sequence continues at coordinate 721,522 of VFFE01006984.1, read as the reverse complement.
CCCTTCCCTTCAGTGTACACAGCTGTTCCTTACGTGGAGAAGATGATACCAAAAGCAGCGCAAACCCATCAGTAGCCCGTCGGCCGTTTGACTCCATTCCGGCGCAGACCGAGCACGCCTCGCCCTCGCCACAACGCCACAACGTGAAAATGTTTTCCCTTTCTCAGGATTGTGTCCCCAAGAAGGTGTGTGGTGATGAGGATTAAGTTCAATTCATTATTTTCTTACCTAACTGGTGCAAAAACTCTCACAGGGAAACTTGTACCCGTTTTGCGCATATTAAAAACAAGTATCTATTCTTAATAATGAAAGATCCAGGGTGATAAACACTACATTATAGAGGGATAAAATGTATGTTATTTCTAGTATGGCTGACTTTACCGTGTTGTGAAAATCTTATATTTAATAGGCCATCCAATAATATTCCAGTAATTCAGCTTATTTTAAATGCTCTGTGCCTATTTTTATACTGCAAAGGTTTTACATCACTTCGAAATTCTACAGATAAAAAGCAACATTTTCATCTTATTTTCAAGCTTACGAAACTGATGAACAAAGAAAAATTTGTAACCTGATTTATTTATAGCAAAAAAAAAAAATGCCCATTGTTGGGTAGTGTATTCATTTTTATGCAACATCTGCTGAGAGAATAAACGTATCTTTTGTCCGACTCCTAGGAAATTCATAAATAGATGTAGCGTTTGCTGAGAAAATATTTTTTGTTGGAAATTGTGGATCACAACAATTGTGTCAATACATTTGTTGTCATCGCCCAGAAGCAGGGTGTCTCAAAGTGCCTCAGATAAGCAGCCCTCCCAGGAAGGGTGCGTAGGGATGCCGAGGTGAGCTCTGCGGTCGCCCTCCACATCCCGGTGCTGCGCTCGCCATCCGCACTCCCCATCACCTGGGATATAGCCTGCCCGTCAATTACATATCCAGTGCTTCTGTTATGATTCCCGTAAATCTCGTTTATTTTAGTAGCGGATTGATGGCAATGGAGGAGCCCATGCGCAGCGTCTGAGGTGCGCGGAGTAGCCGGGCAGTCCCCGCTGGCTTACCTGTATGGGGCCCCAGAGCCCAACCATCGGAGGTGCTGAGACCTTCCCGGCGGAGCGGCTTCGGCGGCGCGGCAGCTGCCTGCCGCTTGCCAGCTTCAGGCCCTGATGTGGTTTTGTTTTACAGAGGCTTGCGCTCATGTGCTAGTTTTCCAGACTCCTCGACCTACGCTTTCATTTCTGTGATTATGCAGAGCTCACTGCATGTTCCTGCTAGACATCTACTGAAAGAAGATTTAAGAGTAATCTCATTTTCCCCTTTATATTTCTGTTCTGTATAATTTGTAGCGAATTCCTATAAAAGATTGATGTTTCGTGGAAAATAGTGCGGTCTGTTTACTTTTAACATCTGGCAGTTCTGTATATGGAGCTATGTGGAAGTTCATTATATGTATCGTCTTCTTGGTGAGCCCGCAGGAGTTGCCTGAGTTTTCTGAAAGCGAAGCCCCACAAACTACACAACAATTTAAAAAAAAGGAAAAAATAAGCAAACTTAGTGCCACTAATTTAAAAGCAATTTTAAGTGAGAGAATATATTACGTATTTGCTCATCCATTTGGGTCCAAATGATTCTCTTACAAAAATGTACATTGGACCATCAGCGGAAATTGGAGCGTAAGAGCACAGCCAAAGGAGTATTACGTTATGAATCCAGAAAAATGTACCCACATATTCTGCATTACAAATGCAAAAAGATCTACTGAAAGTAAAATCATGATATTGCAAAAAATCTTTCTGGGATTAGGCCTTGATACATATGTTTGTATTTGAAAGAAGCTATGATATTATGCAGTATGATACTACCTTTTATTTATGTCTAACACTAGCAACTTGTAGTTTTTGGACGTATTTCCTGCTGATGTGTCTGGGGAGCTTCTTCCAGCTATTGGAGGTAGGTAGGATGGGAAGGAGGACTCATTAGTGAAGAGTGGCTATGCGAGAGAGGTGGTGGTCACTCATTGGCTGGAGCAGAGGATGGGGCAGATTCAAACCCCTTGGAGAAGCCCCTTCCCCAAAACTTCAGAAAAGGCCCATGGTTGTCCATGACAATCTTTCCATTGCCTTCATCTGCAGGAAAAGCCAGCACGTGGCTTTGGGGCAGGAAGAAAGAGTGTGGATTTGACAGGTGCCAGTTTTGGGTTTTCTGTTCCTTGGGTGAGCTGTGCATGGACTTGGCCAGTGTGGGGGTCGGGGTATGTGCCAAGGGCAGAAGTTGCCAAGGACAGAAAGTCTCATCTTTCCTGCAGAGCAAAAAGGCGCCTTGACACAGAAAGAACCATCCTGAGCAGTGGGGGACAAAGACATTTGAGAACCAGATGTCATCCATGCATCCGCCCACCTGGTGCTCAGGCAGGTGGAGGGAAGCACACGGACCAAACTTAAAAACTCCTGGGGACTTCCCCAGATTATTCCTGGGGCTCACCCCTAAACCTAAAACCCACCTGGCTAAGGTCTTCCGAGGCAAATAGTTGTGTTCATATTCTGTGTTCATCTGTCTTGGATGATTTATGTATTTACCTTTCCCGTGCCAGGCAAGTTTTATTGAAGACATCCGGCAAGTTAACTAGTTGCAGGTGACTTTGGTTTGAGTGGCTTTTGCCCTTGGAAGGAGGTGCAGCAAGGTGGCCGGAGGGAGGTCTGTTGGGAGCCAAGGAGGCTGCATTTCATCCCCAGGCAGAGCTGCTGTGGGGCGGGTGCAGGTGAGTGGTGGCTTAGGGAAGGAGCTAAAGGAGGTTGTGGGTGCCAGAAAAGGACTTTTGCTTCCCCAAATCAACTCAAGAGTTGTATCACAGTGGTTCTTTACTAGTACTATATTTTTATTAACACATACTCATACTGGGAAACACCGTCTCAAAATGTTTGATCTATATAGGTATACCTATATATAGATTTTTCTGTAGAGGTATAATACAATAATAATGTACGTAAACGACACGAGAAGCATTTTGAAGACGTAGTGCCTTTAATTCTATATGCTTTCCTATTGCAAGCTGATTTTTAAATTGGGAAACTTGGGAAAACCTTGTAAATGAGGCTGCCGGCTTATTTATTTATTTGTTTCATTTCAGCTGAGACAGATGGGATTCTCGGATCATGCACTGTTAAGCCTTCCTTTGGAATTCGCGCCACTGTGGCCACAGAGCCCAGATGGTGCTTAAATCTGTCATTTTTTAACAACCCGACTTTCTTAATTTTATATCCAAACACATTGAGCATTCGAAGTGATTAATTACTGTCCAGATATGTCTGTGCTGCAGCAATTTATTCGCGTGTGCCAAAGATCATTGCGTTTTGCAGTAGGTAGTTTGGTGAGGGCTGAGCGAGTGGCGAGAGACTCACCAGCAGGTACTTTACATTGGAGGCAGCGGCGCGGTGCTGCTTGTATTGTCCTTCTCCCACAGCAGTGGCGTAGCAAAAAGTTTCTCTAAGTAAAAGAGAATTTTGGTGCACATGGATATTTTACAGCTTCCATGGGGGATTTTCACTATTGCCATATAAGTTTCAGTCTCACCAAATCTTCCATTTCCCATCAAAAGGGAATTTTTTGATGCCTGACAAATGCCAGCATCATCTTTTCAGGATTCTACATCCAGACACCAGTGACATGGCCAAGATTATAATGGCCAAGTATTTAGTAAGAGAAAGCTGAAGGGTTTTATTCAAGAAGCAGAGCTTGTTCCAGAGGTTTCAGGAATGAAATGATCAAATTACCATAATTCTTCAGAATCAGATGTTTCTCTGGTGGCTTCTCCTCAATTTTTATTTTAAAGTGGTCCTTCTTCTGGAAGAGTTCAAGCATTATCTGCAAATCCAGCACTTGCACTACTCTGCGTGTTTGCAGCAGGCTGCTGTCAATTCCTCAATTTTTGGAAATGAGGGAAGAAGTGTTGCTGCATGGTCCATGCAGCTCTAGCTCTAGCTTTGCTGCAGACATCAATATAGCCTGTCAAAATCCTTGAACCACTGCTGCTGTTGCCTTTGACCAAGCACTGTTAGACAAATACCTGAAGGTTATTTTTGGATGTTACTGCATATTGTTTGTTGGGTAATGTAGGTTTGGTGCAGGTGGAACTGCTGCTTTCAAAAAATCCAGAGAAATGGGAGCTTCCTCTAGCGTCCCTAGAGTCAACCAGGGTTTCTAGGGCTTTCCTCCCCTTTGCAAAGGAATTGTAGTGCTTGTGCTGTGTTAAACACCGGCACGGCAAATGTCTAACTCTTTTCATTACTAGGGGGACACTGGGGAGCATCAGGCTGTGTCACTCCTTCTTCATACAGTCTTATACCTTGTACAGTCTTAGTTGTTTGCTCCACTGTTTCATGTCTCCCCCACCATGCACATCACCACTGAGGACCATTTCATGTGAAAGAAAAAACCCGAGTAACTAGAGACCAATTTGCACTTATCTGAGGAGAGAAGTTTAGCAGTGGTGAATTTTGGTTCTTCTTAAAAACCTTGAGAAAGAACTATTCCTCGCCATATTAACACACTTTAAAGGAAAAATTAGTTCTAGAAAAACAAAATGAGATCTTTTTCCCTTCCATTTTCCTGGAATCTGCATGGAATCAGATAAGTAATAAGTAATCAGATGATCAGACACCACTGGCCAAATGTAGGCTGTAAGGTTTTAAGGAATACCTTCTACTAAAATGAAAATGTGCTGTTCAACGACTGAAATAGCCAAAGTGTAATGTTCAAAGGAGTGCATGCTACAGTGCTACAGCTTATGTAGATTTTATTGTTTCCTTGAACATAAGCGTCTTGCTAGCTCCAGCGCAGCACACGCTTGGGAATTGTACTAATATATATATAGGCATTTATAAACCTAGTTTAGACAAACACACATATAAAGTGAAATTGCATCTGCAATAAAGTGAATGTGTTCTATTCATATTGATAAACGTGTGTGTGAGTGTAAAATCAGTCTGAATGTTCCCATTTTTAAATATACTGTAGTTTCCATTATTTAACGCGCTGCTGTAGAAGGCTTTTATTCCAAGAGCACTACATCTCGGTATAGACATTTCCCTTGTTAAATTTCAGTTGAATTTAATTACTGTTAGCAATGACTGACAATGTCACTGTTGTGAAATTGATAATTAATATTAAATAACTAATGTACAGGATTAAAAAAAAAATGCTGTTTTGAGGAGGGAGGTGCCTCAGCATCAAAGCCCAGTGCTGTGTCCCAGCACTGCTTCTGGCAGCAGCAAACATCACCTCTTTCACATCTAAATCTTCATCCCTGTTTATAACACAGTCTAGGAGGTCTTACAGTAATTCTATCAAGTTGTGGCAGTGCTTTGCCGTTTGCTTTTGGTTTGTTATTTAATAAGGCGGGAGAAGGCTGAGTGGGTTCTGGATTTTAGGAGGAGAGATTTATTGGCTTTCTGGGGCGGGGAGTTCAAGTTATTGTGTGTGCTTCCTCACTCTTTTACTGGTGGTATTTGTATCTAACACGACATTTTTTTGGACAGGCTAAGAGTGCTATAGTTGGGAAGGTTTTTTTTCTTTTTTTCTGTCCTTTCTGGTTTGTACTCTACCATATACTAAGAGGTGCGTACAATGACACCTTCTGTAGCGTTGCAGTGTTCAGTTAATTTTTATGTAAGTTATAAATCTGAAGTTTATATAAAAAGAACTGATAAGCCCTTAACCTGAGCTCCACTATAAAAAATAACCACTGTACACTGTTAGTATTAAATTAGAATAATCCTGGTTATTATTTCAATTTATTTTCTTTTTTTTTTTCTTTGATAAATAATTCAGCTTGGTAGCAATTCTGTAAGCTGTTAATAACAAGCATCATAAGTTGCCATTAAAGTGAATCCTGGTGTTGTGGTGGGAGTTGATCCCTTCACTAAGGAGGTTTGGGTCTCTCCTCAGCTTGCTCCTGGGTATAATAATACCTAAGTTTCAGTAGCCCATTAAATGACTGTACTAAGCATCAGCAGTTACTTCTGCACCTCCTAGGTGCCCCTAAAATGTAATAATCAGAGTTTCTTAGACAATGAAAGTGTAAGTTTGGTGGGTTTTTTTCATTTTCTTTTTGTAAATAAATATACAGGGAAGTTTACATCTGTAGCTTCAGCTCTGTTTTGTCCATGGGAAGGTCCTGGTTCAAATTCCCTTTATTTCCAGGTAGAGATAGAAAATGATGCTACCAGGTTTGCACTTGTCACAAGACTTTAGGGCGGTTTCACCGGGAAGGTAATTACTGCTGTTGACACTTTATTACTGTATGTTTGGTTTTGGCGCAGAAATTACTTGGAATATCTCTACGCCATCTTCCTTAAATCTTGTTAGCTGAAGAATGACCTGGCACTGCTCACCACCTTTTGACACTTAAAACATCTGAGGGTGTCTTCTCCTTGGAGTCTACCCCTTGGGAAACCCAGGGGTTTGATCGGATTACTCAGAAATCCTTTTGATAAGTAAAAGTTAAACCAGGTTGTCTTATCAAAAACCCAAAACACAATCAAAAGGATGAAACTCCCAAGATCCCAGTTCCTATCCACCTTTAAAAAAGAGCCCACTTCATCTGATTTCAAATCTATCGGCTTCTATCTTAATGGTTTCCAGCGCAGAAGGACTGTCTTCCTAGCAAAATCTGTGTTGTTAGGCTGGGGTACCCATTTTCACCAGTCCTCTGTCACGCAGGATAGAAAACTTTAATACAAAAGACTGCGAAACAAGTTGCTTTTTTTTCTGCAGCTTACCTTTGTCCTGTGGTCAAAACGTGATGAGGGTAGAAGGGTATCACCCTTACTAGGGCTCCTCTCTCCTTCCTCTGGGAGCGCTTCTTCCCAACACCTCAAACACTGGACTCTTCGGGACGCTGCTCTAATCGCAAAAAAGCTGTCTTTCACAAGTGAGTCTTTTTAACCTTTTCCTAATGAGTTCCCAAGTGCTTTTTGGCCATAGATATTAAAGCTTGTGTGTTTGCGATTTCCCTGGCAAGCTGCCGTTTGTGAAGAGGATATAGTGTTTTCTTGGTGCTTTGCCCAAAGTAATTTTGCAAGGAACTGTAACTGCATTTAGTACATGTCGTTCATTGGAGAGAAGTCATTGTAATTGCATTTGATCACAATCAGTTTATAGCTCTTTTATCATGTTTTCATGCTGCATATCTACTCAAACATCATAGCAAAACTTAATGGCTACTGTTTTACTTCTGCGTAAAACATTTTATGGCCTTTTTGTGCAGCAGACATCAGGTTTCAATCACCGTTGCCCCATAGAGAGAGAAAAAAGTTGGACGAAGAACTATCAAAAGTCCTTAACTACATAAAATTTTATTTCAGGTCAACTTCCCATAAAAGATATTAAATGTATTTTGTGGTTTATTCTGCACGTTAACAATTTTAGAGGAGCTGCAATATTTTGGGGGAAGCAGTATGAAAGGGGGAAGTTAATTCACAGAAGATGTGTTACATTTGGGGTAGTTTTCCTTTGTAAAAGGATGGATTTGGATGTGGAAAGCGCCATCGTCACATTCTCAGAGTGGCTTTAAAAGCTCACCGTTGCCTCGGCAGAATCCACATTTCTGACCTTCTGCTGAGCCTTTTTAATCGTTACTTTAAATTTGTGATCTTCCATTCATAAAACCCAGCACAATTCATGTGCCTTAAATTATATCTTTTGCTGGCTGAGCACTGCCGAAGTTCCCAGCTGAAAAGTTTAATTAAAAGGGAAACTTTGACATGCTGCTGAGAAGATTAGTTCGCATTAGAATGGCGAGATAAAAGAAAATTTACTTCTAATCTAATTAACACCAATTAAAAGATGTAAAAGAATTTGCATCAGCCAATTGTTAATTATGCATCAATTTGCCTTTCCTGTGACAAAAAAAGCAAAACGTGACCCGTTTTGTTTTAGGATACCTATAGTGTGATGATATTGCCACAGTCATTTTTCATGCGAATTGGCTAAGATGGTAACACTTACTTCGCATCATCCCAGTGCTTTGGTTTGTGCTCAAGATTTTAGTGGAAGGTTACTTCAGCTTAATTGGTCTGTAAACTTGACAACTGTATGTAGGGATGATGGAAATGCCTATAAAAATTCACCTAGTGTGTGTATATATATATGCTTCATCTCCTTAAATGTATGTGTCTAATAGTTTGGAGGTGTCAGAGGTGTATGCCTGGCCACTTCTAAGTGTGTGTGTATTTACACATGCTTATATTTATTTCGATTCACATCTTTTTTTGAGATTATCTGGTAATAAATATGGCTTTATTCCACGTGCCTTGACTGTGCATTTATGCAGGATGTAATATTTTGGGAGAACTGGTGTGGCTAGTGAGCTTCTCAGTTTGCTTCCAGGTGGAAGGCTGAAGGTATTTCATCATTGTATGGTAGGCACTTGCTGCAAGTTTTAAATGTTCTTTGGTTTTTTAATGTGCATTTGCTTTTATCTCATTTGGCTTTTGCAGATTTAAAATTTAAACATGAGATGTCTAGTTCAGTATAAAGGATGGACCCAGGCAAGACGATGCTGTTTACATTCTGTTAAGCACTTTATTTTTATTGAGGTTATCATATTACTAGATGATTTTATATATAAATACCATTTTTTGGTAACACCACCAAATGAGCTATTAGTATATGACATTGGTTGCTGCTTGTGCCTTCAATAACCTGAAGATAAATTTAACAGAAATTTCCTGAATTCATGTTTACCTTATCATCTTTTTTAACTCTCTTACTGTCTTATCTGTACAGCTGACAGTGTTTTGCCTTCAATGTGGCAAGTCTTACGGGGTTATGAAGATGTCAGAGCTCTCAACCGCAAGAAGGTTGCGTATTTCTGGTAACCAACTACAGAGGAGAGGAGGTGTGTGCTTGGGTCTGAAAGAGCGCTTATGTCAAGCCACTGTAGGAAAGTAATATCGAAATGGAATTTTATGGCCAGACAAAAAAGGACAGGGAACATGTCAAAGGGAACAGAAATATTTGTGTTACAGTATTGCTTGCAATCAAATGGTATAGAGTTGTAACAATGTCTTAATTAAGAATTGCCCTGAATTTGCTCACAATATTCAAAAACCTAAATAATTCTTTACCACCATAAAAATGTATCAAGTAACTCTTCTGTATGTCTTCTTGTTCATGTTATGCCTTGCTGTGCTGTTCTTTATGCTTTATATTGCCTTTTGTGAAAAGCGTCACAAAGGTTCTTTCTAAAGAAAACAAACCAGGAGCTAGAACATTAAGAGTACATTATATATTTGACCAATCACTTTTATAAAGTCTGATGCAAGTCTTTAATCTGAGATCCTTGGAGAATGCTTTAGTTTTTAATATTTCTATGACCTTCTCCAGGGGACTGAAAAATTACTTTGAAGTATCAAAGTGGTGCATGGAGTTTTAGCTGTGTGATTCCCATTAAAGTCAGTAGGAACCAGGTAGCTAAAACTCAACACAACTATGAAAACATACTCCTTGTGCAGTGTTAAGTAGTAAAGCAATTCTGTGACATGGCAGTGACTTTTTACTGCATTTGCTGGCTTTATAGATCCACTCAAGGCTTGTATTTTTACTGGAGTTTTACTGTTCAGTGAAAATAATAAAGGAATATTCAAAAGCAGGTGTAGGCTATTCTAGTAAAAGGCACAGCTGCTGGGAAAAACTGGCAGCTTACATATATTTTTAATGTAAAATGGCAAAATCCATTTTGCAAACTCCAAGCTCATCACCCACATGCTGGTCAGACTGTAAGAATTTGTTCGAGGTGCCCGAAATACTTCGCATGCTCTCAGCCCAGTGCCAAAATCAGACCTTGGTGACCACTAGCGCTGGCAGGCAATGAGGATTTCTCAGCTCAGCCATGCTCCCGTCCAAGGAGAAAGATGAGCCAGTGCTTCCCAGAGCCACTAGCAGGCAAAGCAGCCATCCAGAAGAGAAGCCTGATCTAATTAATACAGTTTCTTTCAATGTGAAATACCTCTATATTTGGCAAATGTATCTACAGAATGGGCATTCAGTCTTTGAACCTCAGCAAAAGCAGAGAGATTGGGGTTTTTTGGTGCTTTTTTTTCAATATCGGGGTTGTGGGAACCTGTAAGAGGGCAAAATGGTTTTATTTGATGTTGTTTCACCTGTGGACCAAGAAGACAAGACTTTCAATGGGAACTCCAGCCGTTTGTATTTAGGGATTTCCCTGAGGATTTGTGCTGGATAGGTCTCAAAGAAATTTGTCACCACATCTTAATCAAACATTGTCACCAGTGTCCAGTAGCGTGCCTTTACTTTCAGCTCATGGCAGTAAGATTTTTAGTTTTGTCTGTCAAAGATCTCCACATATGGTATTTTATATGAGCTTCTGATTATATTCCAAACCCTGCTGCAGTGAGTTTTACCCTGTACAAAACCTATATATATTCTTTTGTGTTGACCATGGTAATCTGCCCTACATCTTGTCTAGCAAAAGCAACCCATAAAGTCAGAGGTGTTGGTCATCCTCATTAGCTATCTTTCAGCTCTTCTGGATTTATTGCTCTTGATACTTTCTATCTATAGTGCTTGTCTGACTGAGAGCAGCTGCTTTTTACAGAAAATTTCTGGTCCAGCCAAATTTACACCAAATAAGTAGCCTGGAATGTGAAAATATAGTGTCTTCTGCAGACAGCTAATTAATTTCTTTTTGAATGACCGATAAGTTTCTGTATCAGTTTTCCTGAAAGAGTGTGGGAAGTCTGATTTATGATACTGAGGGAGGAGAAAATGCAATGGTATCTCCATTCAGTCATGTCCTAAGGGACAATTGCATAGAGGCTTGACCCTATAAAACCAGCTTGCCCTTTTCCAAAGGAAAAGCCCATCCTTATGGTTTTTTTGGCTCTGGAGCTGCATGCAGAAATCCATAGGGTTATCATACACCAAGGACCAGTTAGAAATAATTGATGATACACTGGAGTATTAACAATGCTTGAGAAATGAGACCATCACAATCTTTAAGCAAAACTCCATTGTGAGTTTTCCTGCCAAGGTCATCTTTTCTTTGCCCACTACTTCACAAGAAGAGCAAGTGTTGAGAGGAGCTGGCAATCAGAGCTCTGTTCATCTCCTCAAACTTGGGCTTTGTCCATGCTGACCTTTGTCCAGTTTGAAGTACCTTTGGAACCAGCACGTCTCTGCTGTTTCCTTCTGCCCCAAACCAAAACATCCTCTAAAAAAGTCACAACAGAATCAAGTTGTTAAGCACCTATGAAGTTTAATGTAAGGTATGTCAGCTGGTCTATTTATCTTGCCTAAAATCAGAAAGGAGGATTTAAAGCTTCCAAATCTTGCATTTCACAACAACGTCTGGTAGCCATCTGACGATCTGGACAGCCTTCTAATGGCATCACTACCTGGGCCTGCCATGCCCTCCCGAGCAAGGACCAGAGCTGCCTACCAGCGCTGCTGGCTGGGATGTGCTCCTTGATGCAGTATTAGCTCACAGATGCAGCTTCTGAGAAGCGTCCTTCAAGTTGCAAGAGATGGGTAGAATAACTGATGAGGAGTATAGTCACAAAGGGTTGTTGAGGAAATAAACTTATAGCTATCCTATCGTTTTCGTACTGAAAAATCAAAATCAATTACTCCAGAATTTTGGGGCCTGAGTTCATCTCTAACTAACTCGACATGCTAAGAAGCCTACAATACTAAAAAGATAAATCTAGCCATTAATATCTGGGTACAGCTTCTTGATATGGTCAATGATACACTGACATTTGCATTTTCACCCCAAAATTGTGAAATGCGCATAATGCATCACGTTACCTCAATAATGCTGCAACTTTTATGCAGCTAGTAAAGTATATTTATAGTGTTCAAGTTACAGCGTATCATGTTTTATAGCATCAAGTGTTTTGTCATTAACATGATCATTTCAGTTTTTCTCAAGCTGACTGAGAAACTTCCAGAATTAAATAACATGGAAAGATAGCAGGTAGTGTCCATGAACTAATCTATCCTTAATCCTCAAATTTTTATTGTGTGAGTCTCAGCGCAGTTTGCCAGGAGCTCAAGTGCTACACAGGGTTTTCAGAGAAAAGTAATGGTAATTCATCTTTAATATGGGCATATAGCTCCCAGAAGCTCCAGGCTTCAGCATATAAAATGACCCAAAGCACAGACAGCAGAGAGAAAAAATCCGTATCAAAGAGGAATTTTACTGCACTTCTGTTTCGAAACAGTACGCTGCATTTGGAAGTCATAGGCTTGACTTCCTTGGGTCCATAATTTATATGAATTAGATTTCCTGAGTTGCTTTGATTTTTTTTCAAGTACCATTTTCAAACCTTTTGAGAAGGACGTATTTATGCAATACTGACCTGTACTATAGGATCCAGGCACAAGGCCAAGGACTTGCTCAGTTTTCCTCCTCTGCTATCCCATGCATGTTTATGCTGCCCTGTTGGGAAATGTATAGTGATATTGGTATATGACAATAGAGAGCAACTTTTCTCAGACAGTTAATCCAAGATTACATTTCTGTAATTTTTAACAACACAGTGTATGCGTGTGCATCTGTATTTGCATATTACTAGAAAATTCTTGCCCTTGATTTGCGATACATAGCAAACGTCTGAATAATAGAAGAAATAATAGTATCATTACATTAGCTTTATTAGACCTTTCAGATTTAAAGATGTAACTAGATTGTGATTTTATTTAATAGATTATTATTTTTTTATTTATTTCTCTTTAATTGAAAAATATTTGGAAGTGTGGAGAGACTGAATCGCATTTTCATTACGTACCTGGTCAGGGACCAGGCTAAATGATTCTTTAAGCGGTTTGGAAAAAAAAATGCTCATTGAAGACTTGTTAAGTCGTGTGAGAATATGCATTAAATGCTTATCTCTCCTGTGGGTATGCAGGTATCAGCTACTTGGTTTACTGTGTGAGGTTTAATGCTTTTCTTCTAATTTCTAATGAACTTTACCACCAGACTACTTGATCATGACTAAGCCTATGAACAATGCAAATGGAATTGCCCCCTGATGGTGAGGAATGGGGCCCAGATGGCCCTTAAAAGGTGATAATTAGGAAATATAGCATATCTGAGTAGCTAGAAAGAGAGAAATTTGTTGAAGACAGTCAATCTGTTTGAAGCAATGGTCTTTCCCTTAATTATATAGATTTTCATTTAAGGCTGCTTTAAAGTAAATTTTCCCAGAAAATTTTATTTGCGACTGGAAACTAGAAACCACTGATTCTGCTTCTCCCTGTTTTAAATTCTCTGTGGAACCTTTTTGTCTCACATTGTCTTCAAAATATGAGTGACAGGCTGGCTGTGTATGTTCTGGCAGTATTTTGGTTTGTAGGTATTCTGCTGCTGCAAAATGGCAACAAAATGAGAAGCACCAGGTATAGATATTGGTATGTTGTAAAACATATGTATTACCAGAAGTCAGCTGTAAACTCTACTGGATAAGGATTTGCTTGCTTCCAGAAAGATTTGTCACTTTTTTGAGAGTTTCATTGCCTTTTGGGGGTTTCATAAAGCTCAGACTTTTATTTCTCTATTTAACTTTATAACTTTATTAAAACACTGCAATTTGGAAATATATTGTTGCTTTATATTATAGCTCAGATGCTAATGAAATAGTACCACAGGTCGTTTAAGGCTTTCCATTGTAGCGTTCCTTTTACAGCTGCCTTATGAAACGAGTTTTTATGTTGATTGTATTTGCTGTGTTGCAAGAAAAATGCTGGTGGGGAAGGGACATCCATATTGCTAACTTCTGGGAGGATATTACAGGGAAAAGAGAAAACTTACTGGTAAATCCACTACTACTAATTTTGTAAATTTGGTAAGCTCTGTCCCTGTGGGTGATGTGACTTAAGCACATATCGTTATTTCAGAGGACAGGTAAATAGATACAAAGGTAGAGACATATCACAGGTAGGGGCATATCAAGTATTTATGTTTTGAACATGAAATCTCTACTTGAATTCAAGTGTCAAATGAGAGCCTGTGACAAGTATTTAGCAGTAAAATCTGTTGGGATGGCCTGCTTGCCTCGAGCTGATGTCAGGTTCACCATGGCAGAAATAATTCTCCAAAACAGAGGCATATCTTGCAGACTCTGTTTTCTTGCTGTGGGAGAGGACAGACTTGCTGACAAAATAGGGAAGGTCCTCCAGGAAGATTATTTTGTCCCCTAAAATACTTAATTCTTTCTCATATTCTGTCCCTTAGGAAATGGTACCATGTTATTACCCTGTCACATTGAAATGGAAATACAGGGCTCAGCAGTCACTGTATTGCTGGGGCCCAAAAGTGCTCTGATCGTCATTGCCTGTGTTAACCTCCACCTTACGTTACATATTGTCCTCTGTTTCTAAATGCATTTTCTTCAGCTTTTCGTTGGCTGAATTGGGATCATCAAAAGGTCAAGTTTCTAGATCTTTAAATATCAGTGCGTCACCGGTTTCTCTTCTGCTGGAGCATCCTCTTCTTAGGAGGAACCAAAAAACAGTGCTAAAGGAAAGCCAGCCTACTGAGAGGGAAGCTACAGGAAAAAATATTTTTTCCACAATTTCTTTTTATTTTCTTTTTTCCAAGTGTAAGGTACTCCAATGCATGGAATGACACCTATATTGGGTTATCACTTCTATGTCTAGAAATCTTATTGCAGTAAGTAAAAATATTTCCAAGACTTTGAATATGCTTCTAACACCTTGTTTGATGATACAGGTAATATTAAATGGTAGTATTAATATGAAGTGTAATTTAAAAAGAGTATTTTTTGTCAGTTTGCTATAGGTTAATTCTGACATTGTTATAATACATCCATAAATGGTTCCTCAGACTGATAGAGGTTTGAGCTCTCTGATATTTTTTTTTTTATTAAGAGTTTTGAAGCATGAAAACAATGCTTGTGAAACTATTTCACATTTTTTAGGAGAGTTTTAAAACTATTAGAAATTACATAGAAAATAGTGTAAATTGTTAAGAATAGCTCTAGCTGGCAGTATTTAAATTCAAGTTAATATAGTTTCAGGAGATATGTGACTGCTGAAGTGGCAAAAAAGTACCAGCTGTACGGGGGAGGGAGGGGGAATAGTAAATAAACACAGCAGATTTCCTCCTCCCTGCCTCACACATCACAGCATACTGTAAATAAGAGTATGACTTCAGCAAGGCCTGTGGGATTTACCACGTGCCTGACCCAGGAGTGGTCCGGACACAGACCCCACCAGCCGGCATCCATGTCTACCGCCAGATCCAGCATGCGAGTGAGAGGCATCATGGTGAGAATTACCTGTGGCCCTCACATAATTTAGATGATTTTGTGAGTGCTGCAATAGTACTGCATATTTGGATAAAAGCACTTTAGCAAACACATAAAAGAGGTTGTGCTCCTTTATCCCAATCATGAGGAGTTTTCTGCACACTCAGCTTCACGCCCATCCAAAGCAACCAGCACATCCAAGTGGCTGGAGTTAGAGGTGTGTAAACGGAAAGCAAAGGAGACAGGTGGTTGATGTCTGTGTGTAAGAAGTGAGTTGCCTGTTTGTCAGGTCCAGAAGCAACTTTCCATTTGACAACCTGCAGGCGTGTTTTGGCCCCTCACTACAGGTGGGACACTGAGGTACTGGAGTGTGTTCAGAGGACAACAAAGCTGATCTAGAGAACAAATCTCATGAGAAGCAGCTGAGGGAACTGGGGTTGTTTAGCCTGGAGAAAAGCAGGCTGAGGGGAGACCTTATTGCTCTACAACTACCTGAAAGGAGGTTGTAGCGAGGTGGGGGTCGGTCTCTTCTCCCAAGTGACAAGTGATAGGACAAGAGGAAACAGCCTCAAGTTATGCCAGGGGAGGTTGAGATTGCATACTAGGAAAAATTCTTTCACTGAAAAGGTTATCAAGCATTGGAACAGGCTGCCCAGGGAAGTGGTTCAGTCACCATCCCTGGAGGTATTTAAAAGACGTGTAGATGTAGTGCTGAGGGACATGGCTTAGTGGTAACTTAGCGGTGTTCGGTTGATGGTTGGACTCGATGATCTTAAAGGTCTCCTCCAACCACAACAATTCTATGATTCTATGTGTCTTCCAGGAGGCTCCCACTTTTCCTTCCTTGTGTGCACCTGTGCTGCCTACTCCAGGCGGCTGTGTCCCCTTCCCTGCCATAAGGGAAGACTTTGCTGCCACCCTGTTACATCTCCCAAGTCTCCCGAGTGCTGCATTTCTTTTTGTTATGGTTGTTGTAAGCCAAACAAGCAAATTTCGTCTGCTAGGCATGACTGCTGTGCTTCCCAGCACTTCTGTAGGGTCAACATTTTAGGTTCCATTGGTTTTATTCTGCTGCTTTTTCGCAGTTCTTTTTAAACAAAGGGAGACTCTTACTGTCATTAATGTTGTTTGTTATTCGAAAAGAGTGTTTTTAGTCTCTCTATCCATCCCAGCCTACCAAAAACCTTCCAGAACGTTCCATATTCTGCCATTTAACAAGTAATTTATTGCAAGTTTAATTTTACAGGGCAGGAAGGAGAAGACAGAGGTGGAGGGTTACTGCATGGTGCTCTGATGCGATTCAGTGTGCTTGTTCTGTTTATTATAATTGATTGGGAATGGTTAAAGTACCTAACAGCTGCCTGCTATATTGTGCTGATATTTATATGGTACTTTTATATTCTGTCTGAAACCATAAGCACAAAGGGTTTCTAAAGAATTAATATAAAACTTGCTTGTAAAATTCCAAGGTTTATAGCATGATTCCTTCAGTGCAGACCTGTTTGGTTTATGTGGGTGGATGCTACTTAACTCTGTGCGATCCTTTTCCGTGCCTCTCTCACACAGAAAAAGTCTAGGTTTCGAAAAGTTTAAAACCTTTTGTCTTACTGAGACAAGCCTACCGTCTTCTTGTAAGGAAGTTATTTTGAAAGTAGGTGACACATATGCATTCAAGATTAAGGTGGCGTAGATATCCTGAAGTACTTTAGATCACTTGGGTAACCAGTGGCCACTTTTCCCTAGCACTTGAAACCTTTTGTTTAGGATTAACTCTTTAGTAGCTTGTTCATTTTCCCTTTCAAACAGACAGCCTAAGGCTTGATCCAGGAGATGATGCTGATGCAGACTGGCTCAGGACCATCTTTCCCCTTTATCCAGCGACCACACTTGCCATGGGGTGGGCCTCTGATGATACTTCCTCTAAGGCTGAATTTATGGTTTACACCCAACCCTGGGTCTACAGCTCCTGGTTTCCCGCTGCAGTAATACAACCCCCTCTCTGGTTGGGGTAAACCGCAAGCCCTTTGTTTCCTCCTGAGCCTGTGACCATCACAAGGCTTCATACCATCCATCCAACCATGTTGGCCTGTCATCAACGGGGCACCATAAGCTGGGGGAAAACATGCAGCTCTATCTAGATGTTGGCAAACCTGAATGTCTCAAACGCATCCTCTGGAGCTTCTCCCACTACTATTGTGGTCAATTCTCCAATTTCAGTGACTTCCCAGGAGTATTTCAGTCCCATATATAACATTATCCTAGTGCCGCCTTCTGCTCTGCACATATATTGATCGTTAGCTCAACCAGGAGCATGCAAAAGCTGAGAATGGAAGGGGTCAGGGCAAAGAGAGCAAGTGTATTAGTCCTGAGCAGGTGGCTTTGCTAAGGGCAAAGGAGGTGTGATGTGAATTTTTTCCGAGTCCTTTCGGACTGCCAGAGGTGGTGGGGCTGTCCTGGCCATCTCCCCCTCCAGGGAGGCTGGTCTTCCCCCAGATTTCCCAAGTCCTCTTGGGACTTGCCATGCCTTCAGGCTTAGTGTTTGGCTGTGGAAAGAAGACTGTGCACCTGGAGGGCCAGACCTGCCCTGTGACAAACCAAGCCTGGCTGGGGAGCAGGTTTGCTCGGAGCCACCTTAGCTGTGTGTGGCACTGACCACCCTACCTGGTGCTATAACCCTACTTAGTTGCCCTGCCTCAGTGTTGTGCCTGCTGGAGCATCTAAGTCTCTTAATTTCCTTCTTGAATGAGGTTTTAATCAATCTCCACCTGTAACATTAAAACCCACAAGATTTTAACATGTGTAATAATAACACTGATAAGAGTATTCTGGTTTTGAACTGTGGGGTTCCCACATTTCCAAGCTTTTCTCTGCAATCAGCCAGTCTTGAGATTTACCCTCTTTTAAAAATCATCATGTAGGTCTATGACTCTCAAAAAGGAAGCGTGAACACCAGACAGCATACCATGTTTTATAATGCTGATAAATCTCAAGGGGACAGTTAGCATACTGAATGTTGACAAAAACGAGAAGAAGCAAATGTCCCTATGAGTATGATTATTTGTGCCTGTTTTCTTTTCATGGGCTGGATTTAGCTTTAATGAATGCGTCAGCGTGCCAGGAGCATCAGAGGCGCTCACAGCCTCTTCCCACCCCTCCCACCGTGGGTCCGGATGTTATTACACAATGTTAAGCATATTCTTTCCTGGACATTTGCAAAACAATAGGAAGATTACCTTATTTTCATGTCTATAGCCTGCATCACAGATAACTTGTGCCCTGTTAGAAGTACTTATACTTGAAAATAAGGCTGTGGTTAATCTGCACCCACAGAAAACCTGTATTAAATAAAGAGGCAGAAGCAGGGTGGGATTAGAGAGAGGAAGAACTAATAGGTCACTCAGAAGGAGCTCTTTGGAGGGTGGAAGAAGAGTAAACCCCCATCACATGCATTCTCCTTATTTTGTCTTGGTTTGTATTTGAACAGCTAACCCGTGGATTGCATACATGAAAACAGGAGACTAGGAATTCACACTTTGGGAAAGGAGCAAAGCTGCCTGCTTTAACACTGTGCTCCGTAGTGGGATATAAGGATTGTCTTCACTTTGCAAAGCAGTTTTGAGTTCAGGTAGCTAATATACATCTGCTGCGCTCAGGTAAAAACACAGGGAGGACCAGGCACTTGGGTTTTGTTCTGAGGTCATACCCCGACTCTGCATGGAGTTAACCTCCTGATAAAAATGAAGTGCCTAGTTTCCACTGTCTTTCTATCTGCCAATATCTGCCATGCAGAAGTTATTCCAGTAGAAAAAAAAACCCAACTGCTTTTTTATCAGGGAGAAGCCTGAGGCGGTGGAATCCTCAGCCTTACAAAAATATAAATGACCAGGCTTTGATTCCTGCAGAAGGTTTAAGGCTGATTATTTTAAGAACCGTTGAAACCTGAAGCCGCAGCCCTCTGATTACAGTCCTAGTCTGTATTTGACATAGTGCAGTAATGATTTCTAACATCTATTTTAGTTTGGATTTAGAGAGAGAGAGACAACCTACACTGAAGTATATTACCATGCTCTGACTTCTGAGCATTGTGTAGGAGGTTTAAGTCAGATTATTTTAAGAACTCAACAAGCCTGAAACAGCATTTTTATGATTATAGCTTTTTTCTCCCCCATCCTTTCCACCCAGAGCAGTAGTGAATTCTAACATCTCTTTTAGCTGGCTTTAGAGCCGGAGCCAGCCTACACTGAATTGGCCTCTTTTGATGCTACAGTATTGACTGAGGGGAGGGACAGATGGAACAAAAATCCTAATTGCCCAAACTTACAATAGGTTCCCAGCAGCAGCCATCACAAAAGAAATGTTAATGCAGTAAAAGGTAAATGGAAGGAAGCTAAACCCAACTTGTGGACAATTCAAAACCTACATCAATTTATTTTAAACTGCTTCCTGCAGTTTGTGAACACCTTCCTTGTCATAGTAGAATTATATTTGTTTTAACATTAGTCACTGCTCTGCAGAAGTCTTACCATGCTTCTGCAATTTGTAAAGTAAACTCGAAAATGTCATCTGGCATGAGGAACAAATGACTTCCTATGGTCCAGGGCCAATGCTCTTGAAGTTATTTGTTGCAAATGGTCAACTTCCCCTGCATAGTCTTTGCAGCTGCAGCTGAACAGTATCTTTTCTAGCAGTGAGAGTAGAGAGTATCTGCAAGCACAACAGATGGCGGTAGTATTTTGATGCTTCAGCTGTGAAATGAAGGGGCAAAATGTCGTTCTCCATCCATCCATCCATCCATCCATCCATCCATCCATCTCATAACAATTCTGTTAATGTGTCATTCTTCACATTTATATTTGCCATGTCTTCTGTTCCATTTCCATTTTCTGATGCCCTTACCTATATATCTGCCTTTTAAAATGCAGCTCCCGTGGATGATGTTGCAATTAATTAAAAGCACGCTGTAAACTGAAAAGTGCTTTGCAAGAAGCCTGTGTCCCTGTTCCACGTCGTGAAAAGCTCCCGGTCATTAAACAGATTTTAAGAGTTAGTTTCTTTGGCTGACCATCATTACCTTTTCTAATAATGGGTACAGCTGAGGATTGTTTTGCCAGTTCTTAGACTTCCAAACTAGGCATTCATTCAAGGTACAACTCTAACATGCGTTTCACCAGAGTGTAAAGAATCTCTAATCATAGAGCAAGCCCCTTGTGTTAGACCAAATATTTACTATTTGGGAAGATGATCCATCCTTTAAAGAGTCATCAGTCACAAGTAATTAATATGTAATTTTCTTAACTTTTGTTTGGGATGATTTTCGTAGGCTGTTTGGAGTCCACTGTTTTATGGTTGATGGGTACCTACAATCACACCCTTAGGAGAAGCAAAAAAACTGTCCTTTAAAATTAAAGTAAGGTGGGAACTGGTCCATATTTAGCACAGAAGATTTTCATTTCTTCCACCCTTTTAATGAAAATCGTTAACAGTAAGTTTATAAGGACCATGCTTGGAAGCTAAATCCCGCCGTGACTAGCTCAGTACCTTATTGAATTTGGCAGCCAGGTTCCTCCCTTTGCCTTCTCATGACTGCACACCAGCAAAGTCTCTCATGTGGACAAGAGCTGCAGAGGACAAAGCCCTCAGCCAGTCGGCAAGGAAGAAGAAGAAAGTTATTTTTGCAATTGCATATTTTAATCAGAAACTTTCTTAGTTGCTATACATACAACTTAAAGGACTCTACCATCATGATAGTCTTATAAAGAAAAGTGGGCCTCTCAGATGCAATGGGGTCATGTTCAGTGAGATGGTTGGAGTCTCCCCACTCCTCTGCACCCAGGAGGAGGCAGTCAGGGTCTCCGGTCTCGGGGCTGAAGCAAGAGATGCCTTTGCCTTTGCTAGTTATCAGTGCAACTGTGCTTATGTGGGCACACATGAATGGTGGTCTGTGATGCTTTTATTGCACAAAACCCCCTGAAGTTATCTATATGGTTTGACATCATTCCATGAAACTACAGTGTCCTGCACTGTTTGGAAAAAACCCTGGAAGTTATGAGTGCAAAAGTCTGACACAGGGTTGTCCTCTAGGGCTTACCTGTGGGTGCCTTGTCAATAGTAAAAGTGCTAAGTAATGAAGCTTCTAGAAATTCCTGCAGAAAACCGTGCTGCAGCTCCCTGCAGGGTTCTCTCCCTACCTCTCCACATGCTGAGGTGCAGTTGGCATTTGCTGCTCTCAGTTTCACCTCGTTACTTTTACAGCTGTTCCCCAAAAAGCCCCTTTCTGCCCACATTACAAAATTGCTGACCATTTTCACCCAGAAAGCTTTGACGGGGACACAGTCGGTCGCT
This sequence comes from Burhinus oedicnemus, assembly GCA_008921705.1. Lineage (NCBI taxonomy): Eukaryota > Metazoa > Chordata > Aves > Charadriiformes > Burhinidae > Burhinus > Burhinus oedicnemus. The sequence goes on along the minus strand of VFFE01006984.1, from coordinate 699,893 downwards.
GCATCCAACATTTGTCACCATTGCTTTTGTTCTCGAGAACCTTTGGGTTTCCCTCTCCATCCCTGGCATGGCCTCATGAGGGGCGGATGGAGGGGTGCAGCCGCCAGCTCCCCCTGTGCAGCTCCAGCTGGGTTCAGTGGGATTTAGCCTTTAATTATAAAGTGCTTTTTCCCACCTCTGCCTGATTATTAACCCCTTCTTTGCCTGGCACGTTCACCACCAGTGGGAACGCTGTGAAAACACCTACCCGGAGTCCCTGGGGGTGCTGTATAGCAGAGGGGTTGTTAGCAGAAATGAGGCCCCATCTCCCCTCTTCCCATTTCCCTTTCTGCCTCCTTTTCCAGGCCACAAGTTTTGTACAGAAACTTGGGTTCTTGCAAACCCAATAATTTCCGTCTTGTAGCCATCCACTACTGCGGGGCACTCAGTTTCAGTGCCTGGCAGCGATGTCGCTCACTGGTCCCCTCCACGGTAACAATTCAAGGTCTGTATGTTTAGTTATAAAAGTCAAAGGTTAAGTGATTTGGGAATAAAATGTCACTTAATGCGACAGAAATGCGACAGAACTGAACCCGCTGATGCTTGCATTACTCCTGGGGTTTTCTTTTCGCTTGCAGGCTCGGTGTTAAGTAATTTTATTAACTGAGGAGGGGGAAACATATTATTCGCTAACATTTTTATCCTCGTTGCAAAATTTATTGCGTGTTGCTTCGTAAGTATTTGAAAGCAGCGCAATTGGGAAGGCAATGAAAGTAAAAATGGAACTCTTTTTTTTTTCTTTTGGAGGTGTTATTTAAAACATTGTACGATTAGTCAAAAAGATTAATTGTTACTTGTGGCTAAACAGATGATAAATTTTAAAATGATATTATTACAGTGTGTCAGCATAAAAGCTCTGTGTCCCAAGTGTGTCGCCTTTTTATGTTTCTGTTGACAAGGTTCACGTTTTATAGCACACTACCAGAAAGTGTTGACACATATTCAGATCACTGATTAAATGTTTTAAAAACGTGCCACTCAGAAACTAACCCTGATGGTCTTGGAGACAGGCATTTTAGGAGTCTGAATGCATTTCCCTTCATCAGTTAGGCTGTAGCACAGTGAGCAGTATTAATTAACAATTTATTTTTTTTTTAATTTTCCTACATTACTATTTTAAGAACAGAGCTATTTATAATATCTTTTCAGGGACATATTTTTATCGTTGTCTTCAATATTGTTTAAAAATTGAATGTTAAATAGTTACTCAGAAAGATACTTAAGCACTGAAATGAGGAAATAAAATAATTTTTCTCATGTAGGATTTTGTGGAGGTGTTTTTGAGTTTGGAGGTCTTTTTGCTTTTGCTCATTGTTAACACCGATTTGTCTGTCTTGTGCTCATCGGATGATGTTAAAAAGTACAAGTCAATGCACCTGTAATTTCAAGCTGGAGATGCTCTCCTTATTTTGGAGATTTCACTCATGGCTTTCTTCCAAGTCCTGCAATCTGATCTGCCACCTCAGAAGTTTTCTCCTTTGTGGAGTTGCCTGAAAGTGGGCAAGCTCCACCTGGGCCCACCATTCAGGCTTGCTCTACGGCTTTTTATTGCCTGGTCTCACAGGTTGCTGGGCTGTTCCCATTCCCACTGCTTTCACAGAAGGGCTGCTTCTTCCTGCAGAAGAGTCATAGGATAAAAAACAAAACCAGTCCTGAAAGCACAGGTTTGGGACCCAGGTGTTTCCTCTCCCAGCCCTGCTCACTTTTGCAAATTCAGGCTTCTTTGTGGTTTCTGCCCCCACCTATTTTCCAGCCTTGGAAACCAAGCGGCCCATTCACAGGGATAACCCTGGGTGTGCTATTTCTTGGCTGTAAAAGTCCCTCCTGTGGATCGTCGTGTGTTTGAGCCTCCTGAGCCTGAGCCTAGCACGAGAACCTCAGCTCTCGCTCTGGGCAGCAGCTGCTGGGTAGCTTCTTCAGTGCCTATCCTTCAAAAGAGAATAATTAACCCTCATTAGAAAAGCATTGCTTTTCATTGGAGATATGCTGTGAAGCTTCACTTACTATTTTCTGTTGGGGTTTTGGGGGGGTTCTAGAGAGAAGGCATTACTGAAATATGAAACATGCCATCTATTAGTGCTCTTTCTCCGTGTATGCCACTCCAGCCTGTTCTGAATGGAGCCGTAGTATTTCTGGAGTGAAAAGTTTAGTCATGTAAGACTATCTGATTGACAAATTACTTTGCTATTTCATGGGATAGGAATGTTTAAAATACAGCGAACATATCTTTAATTATCTCATCTCTTGGTTCACTGGTAGATTTTATTGTGCCTGTTATTGTCTGTCAAACTCTATTCATATTATGAGTGCCATCTGTATTCTGTTTCCTTGTCTTGCAATACAACTATTCAGAGATATTTTTATTCTGGAAAACACTACTAAAAATTTGTGCAAATGAGGAAGCTGACTAGCTGAGTGGAGAAGGAATTTTTAATTGCACTATTTAAAGCCTTTTGCGTGCTTCATTTCCAAAGGATCATTCATCATGAAAAAAGGTGGGGCTTCAATTTCAGTTCCTAGTGAAAACTCCCTATAAAGATTTTTAAGTGAAAAATTTTTGAAAGGAGACATCCTCCCATCTTGAGCAATTGAAATAACCTGTTATGGGGGAGGTAAGATCCACTCCCCCATCTGTAAGTCCTGGAAAGCATTGAATATATGCTCAAGTAGAGCAGATGAAAGAGTCCTATCATCTCACTTCTGCTCTTGTGGTGATGTTGACCCACCTCTTGTTTTCCTTCCCTGTTACGCCACTGAGGAGCACTTTTCTAGTGGCTGGACTGTGAAACAAACCCATCATGGGCCATGGTGCAGTCACACATGCAGCAAGTCCCTGTGGCCACCACCTCACCCAGGAGCCACCATTCCTGTTTTGCTCCTGCCCTCTTGGGGCTGCCACCCTTCTGCTTGTCCTCTCTGTCAGCAGCTCATACAACACAGGTTGGTAGGTGTGTATTAAAGACAGAAAAATCATGATTTTCCTCAGGAAGGTAGTTCAGCCCGTCCCTGAGACAGCAGTGATGAACCGTCTCATGGGGAGCTGCCTCTTTCTCCACAGATTGCCTAAAGGAAAGATAACTCACATAGGCTTGAGACCTGATATTTAGTTGACTAAAGAATTTTAAAAGGCAGACAACGGAAATTCTGTCTCTCTTTTATTTCATTGAAATCAGCAGCACTGAGGTAATTCACCCAGAGTGCTCTGGAAAATCGTGCTCTGGCAGTCAGGAAAATGGCCGAACATGGGGCACCCGGAGCTGAACCTCCCATTCACTGAAGCAACATGAGTGACACAGAAATGCTGGATTGGTGGCCTCAGCTTGGGGCTTTCCAAGATAAACAAGAAAGCATTACCTCAGTATTTGCTTAATTTATATTTTTGAAAACTGAAATACCTTCTGAGCACTAACAAATGGAGCCATCACGGTGCTAACAGACATGAAAATGCATCTATCGCTCCACTTACACTACAAAAAAGCCTGCACCCAAACTCCCAGTTGGGTATTATTTCCTGGATTTACTACAAAAAGAACAATGCATGTTTATTAAAAACAGAGTGGCTTTTAGCAGCAGCAGTAGCGCCGCGCACAATACACCAAAGCACAACGGGGGCCTTCTCCCAGCAATTGATGTGGAGAAGACCTTTGGCAGAGCAATATGGAAATTCGCATTCAGTGGCTTGATTAATTTGGAGTTTGGAAGCCACCTTCCCGAGATGGATGACAGTGGCTTATTAAATAAATAAATAAGGAGCAAGCTGAAGTCGCGCTGGCGTTATAGCATCAGATTTATGTCATCTGCGCTGGCAGAAAAGGCCTTTGTCGCCGCTATTGTTCGGCCTGTCAGCGGAGGCCTTGGCAGCAGCCTTTTGTCAGGGCTTGTGTCGGGGGTAATGACGGCGGTTGGTCCGTTTGATGTAACCCGGTTTTATGGATGCCAGAGTTGGCATCTGCACACGCAGGCGGAAGAAAATAAGCGTGCCAGGGCGCCGGGCCCATCAGCCCTCGGCTCCCCTCTCTGACGGCCGGACGGGGGAGATGCTGGCCTGGGGTCCTTGGGGCTCTGCTTCGGCGCAGGTCACCAACCTGCAGCCCTGGGCTGTCGCCTGAGGAGTTGAACAGGGAGGAAAGGCTAACAGGGAGCAGTGTCCCTCAGGATGGCGGGTTGTGCCTGCTCCCCACCTCCACAGCTCTCTCCTTGCCCTCATCATGGCTCCAGGGCTCGGCAGCCCGCACGGGTCCTGCGGGAGTATCAGAAGCAAGTGGCAGGGTTCAGGGTACGTGTGCCTAAAACTATTTGCAAGTAATTAAGAACTGTCTTGTACAAATCAGAGTATCACGGCATGTAATAATAATCTAGCACAGTCAGGGTAGAAGCAGATAGGAACATTAGGAAAAAATCCCCCTAACTGCTGCACCACAAGTTACTATATGACATTTTTAGAGAGTGAAGGGACCCTAATTTCACATCTTTTTAGGGGAAACAATTTGCAATCCCTGTGGTTTTACTAAGATCTTTGCACTTCTTTTCAACATGCTATTTTTATGTCTTCTCATAAAAAGTAGAAGACTTTAAAAAGGCAAAATTTTATTTGGAGTGCTGTGCAATTTTCTCTACAGAAACATAATAAAGGTTTATGTTGCTTGTGTGGAAGTCACTTAGCTCTTCCACATTAATTACATAAACTAGATAGATCACCACAAGTCATCAAAAAATGTGAGCACATTGACCTGAAGATGCGAGACAAAAAAGAAGACTATTAGTTTGCCACTGACTCTAAGAGCAGCCCACTTTTTTATGCCACAAAGGCAATATCATTGAGTAAAAGCTAAGGAATAATTGGCACCCATTGAGAGTACCTGTCCAGCCTTAGCTCTGTGGCTGCAGAGGAGTTCGCATGAAGACTAAACAGTTGCCATTCACCTGGAGGCCTCAATTTCCTATTTGCAAGCAGAATATGAAAGTAATTTAAACTCCACTTAACACAGAACTGAATAATAACAGGGAATTTATTATAAAGACTTCTTGAACTGTTTTTCCTACTTTAGCATTTCTTCAGAGGCAAGTAATTAAAAGTGAATTGAGTTTGACACCAGTGAACTAAGTAACCCAATGAGACAAACTCTTCATCTCGAAGCTTTTTTTTGTGAGGGGAAGGGGTGTTAGAACAAAGTCATCAAGTTTCCTACTTACTTGTTTTGTGAGTAGACTTTATACAGATATAAATCTTATGGCACAAAAGTAAAAAGACCCACGGCGTTTAAAAAAAACCATAAAGTAAACCTGGACAAGCCTCTTATCTTAGTGCATCTCATGTCACTGCTAACTACATGCTGCAGAGATTTGCCAGGGTGGAATTACAACATGGGTGTTTGCTATAAACTCCACGGGGCAGAATTTCATCTCATTTGCAATAGTATAAAATCTGTACTATACAAAATGTGTATAGTACAAAATCTATAAAGATACTGGTCATTATTCTGGGTTATGTCCAAATTTTCAGTGTTTTTGGAAACAGTGGTGTTTATTCTTTACGTCTGCATGTACTGGAGAATTTTTTTTTCTTGAACCAACTTACTGACTCTGAAATCAGAGGGGGACCTGAACGTAGAAAAGAAATAAATCTCCTAGTTTCAAAAAAAGTTAGTATTGTCTCATTAGCTAGATGCATGAGGATGCCAGAATAATGTTTGATAAGGTCAATGATGTTATTAAGATTGGACGGTATTGATTTGGTAAGAACTTAGATCTGTAATAAGTTAATTTAAGAAACTGCACATTCTGTCCACCTTTACATGTGACTGGCTGAGTTCTGCATTAGCAATGCTTTGCCTTGAAAAGCTGTGTAGATTGGTAAGACAGAACTGCTGTGGTAAGCTGAGAAGGTCCATGCTACATGAAATATTTAAAACATAAAGGCTAAACATTATAAGTAGCCATAGTTTAATTCTTGTAAATTCAGTTTATATATATTATTTTCAAATGTATTTTCTTACCATTACATAGAAAACATCCTTGCATGACTTTACATTAACTCCTGTACACACACCACTGACTTCTTAAACTGGTTGATAGTTGCCTCAGCGCAGTCAGAGTTTTGTTGACAACTTCAGTGACGACAAGTTTTCATATGCAGTAACCTTCTAGAAACAGAAAATCCTGTTCCCAAAAGGTTGTCTTCATTTCTGCGTGAGTTCAGTTGGTGAATTGAGAGCTTTGGATGTTTCAAAAGAAGCAGACCTCATTTTGCAGGATATATCTAACCTAATTTACCCGTGTCAAAAAAACCCCAAACAAACCAATGACCAACCCCGAAACTGTGAAGCATCCTTCTGTTGTACATGGTGTGACGTCATTATCGCTGGAGCTTTCCTTTCATGTCCTCAGTTGTCAGTGTAAATTAATGTTAGACAACATCTTTAGGTAGTATTCAAAGTGTCTTGAAGAAATTATGGCATATATCAAATGTAGGAGTAACCTATTATGGTTTGGACTGACAGAAAATAGAACACTGGAATGCTTCTTGAGGTGAAACAAAGCACATATTTTCACCTTGCAAAACTATGAGGCAAGCTTTCTAACCCACTCAAATATTCCTCATCCATCATCGCTGTAAACATGAATATAGGCCAGCCAATCCCTCTGCTTACCAATATAACTGTTCAACACCTGCACACACTAGAGATTTTCTTTGGTTTTAGCAGGCTTTGGATACACCATTACCTGAAAGCCTTGTGGTTATCATTGATTTTGCCATGTGTTCTCATGGGTAGGAAATGTACTTAAGGATGCTTCTCTTTAAATGTGTACCAGAATTTAGCTAATGGCATTTATTTCTTTCCTATTCAGTCATGGAAAACAATGTGGGTTTTTTTATCGGAGCAGTATTTTATCAGGAATGGTTGGTATATGAGTTTCTAAAATTTTCTCCTTTGATAAAAATGATAATTTTTGTTTTCTGCTCTGATATTAACTATACGGCTCTGGTGCCCTTCCATCAATCTTTTCAAATCTTTTTTCTGTCTGTTTGACTGCATTTCCTTTTGTACTGTTTCATTCTGTAGTATTTACTCCTTTCTTGTTTGCTTGTTCATAGTAAATAGTTCCAGTTGCATTTGTTGGGGGAGAGCAAGTATTCTTAGGTGAGGATCTGGTCCCCCAGGTCCTGAGATCACCATAATAACCCTTCATGGTGCATATTTTAGTTAAAGCCTGCATACTCAAGCAGTCCTTAGAGTGGAGTCAGATATACATTCCAGGAAACTGAATTTGCCCCCGGTAGTCAGATGCAAAAACAAGAGTAAGGCTGTTACCTTGGTGTTTCCTTTGTAGATCCCTGCGCCCCTCTCATCTGGGCCAATTTAATTGAATCTTATTAGGAAGAAAAACTTAGCACCTGCTAATGGGTATTAAAATGTTTTTGGTAAAACTGTATTACAGGTCCATGATGGTAAGGGACTAGAAGCAAAATTATATTCCAAAACTCTTTTTTGACCCATACATTGAGATACCTGAAGTCTCAAGCAACCAAAAATTCATGGCGAACAATGTCTGAGGAAGCAATGACCGCTGTAGGTGTGTGTGCTGACGAGTAAAATATAACTCTGAATCAGAAAACTGTGGTTAAAACAATATGCTTAGAGACCCTTCTGCAACTATTTTGTAAGGTGCTGAAGTAGGTTTTTTTCTTATTTCTGAGCTAAGTTTCCGGATTCTAACCAGATCTCCCAAAAGAGAGTGAAAAAGAGAGAAAATCTTTATGGAGTTTGCCCTGACCTATAAAAGCACCACTCTGCAGGAGTTACAAATGGCTTTTTGGCTAAGTTCAGCAGCTGAAAGGGCCTCTACTTGTTTTGTCTCCAGCTCTGACAATAGCCATGGAGAAGAATGTCTTCTTTAAAAGTTCTGGGGATCAAGCTGAACCTTCAGCTGCTCGAGTTTCGGCTCTCTGCTTCCCTCCCCCCCCCAAAAAAAAAAAAAAGTTAAAGGGCCTAATCCTGCTTCCATTGAAATCGATGTAACTTTGTCTCTTTTCAATATTTTTTTTGGTAGACTCCTCTTTTGGGCTGCTGGAAGTATGTTTTATGCCTTTAGGTTAAAACCAGGTTTCGTATTTTACAGTGCAATATAAAAACATCTAAGGAAAGGAGACCAGATTTCATTTCTGAAAAACGGTTCCGGTTTGATAATAAGCAGTAGGAAGTTGGTGTGTTCTACACAGTTGCAGATGGTGTGAACTCTCCCTTTCTTGTTTGCAAGCTTCTGTATGGGGGCTATGGGCAGCTGTCCCCCAGCATTCAGGATCTGGCACCAGCAGGCTCTCTGGATGCGGGTAAGTAAAGAAATAGCTGACTTGTCAGCGGGTTTCCTTGTTTATTTCTTAAAAAATGAGTGCTCTGGTGCCCACCATCTTTCTGATATTCCAGTGCTACCCCACCTGCCCAGGCAGTGAGAGCTGGGCTCAGTCCCACCACCGTCTGGGTTCAAATGCTCCACTCCAAAAATGCCCGAGTCGTCCAGCCATTTGCTGTTTTGGTGGAGGATCTCATATTCCTCCTGTTGAAGCTGAGCAAGAAAGAAATACCAATGGCTGTTTATATGGCCAAAATGTACCTATGCCTCAGCCTTCCCCAAAACAGCTGGTAGCCTGGAGAGCACGATCTCTCAGACAGCATGGGCAATAGTGGGTCCCCAGGCTTCCCTTCCCTGGGACACGCTCATATGCCAGTGATCTGCCCCTCCTTTTGTCCAGCCGTGTTTTAGGACAAAGCAGTGCTTTTGAGGGGGCTTATCCTGGACTGGAGATGTTCTGCAGTGGGGTGGGGGCCTGTCAGAGCACTCTTTTTGTCTCTGTCCTTGGCCCTCACAAAGAGCTGCTGAGGACAGAGAACACTGCTATACAATAAGAAGGGTTAAAAGACCTTAATTGCAATTATCTTAAATTGCTGAGACAGAATCCTTGTGATGCTTTTAAAGTGCAAGTTGCTTAGATAACTTCTACAGTCAGTAAAGGGAGAGAGACGTATCTGGAGAGCAGGTCCTCCAACCCAGATACCAAGCTTGCTTGCTAGATGACTTGTTCTTTGGAAGTATCTGATTCCATTGGTTGATAGCAGGGATCACCTACACAAGTAATGTTTTAGATTACCAGCATGAGGTGGGATGAAATCTACTCCTGAATTGGGAAACTATTTAAACTGAAACAGTCATGGTGTCACTGAAAAAGTAGCAGTCCCAAAGCGGCTGGGGAAGCAGAAGAATCATTCTGCAGCCAAAGTAAGTCTCATGGTTAGCTGATGGAGAAAAAAAAAGAATGATCACAACAGATGTGGATTTCCAAAGGACTGTATCTCTGAATACGTATCTGTGAGCTTGCAGAACTGTTACAAAAATACATTATGTTTTGCAGAGGAATATAAAATGGGTATCGAATTGACAAAATCAGATTAAAGACAATTTGGAGAGGATTATTACAAGACAGTAATGCCATTCTTGCTTTTCATTATTTGTATTTTCCATATGGAAAGGACAAGCAGGGATCTTCAGTTTAACAGCTTCTGGGTTTTAGCTTAAAGGGGGAAAAGGAGACTTCCAAGAGACCCTGTAGCAACCTCCATTTTGAGCAGAGGCTATGTTTGCTGGGTACAATGCAATGTCACGTAGAAACGCTTAAATTACTTCTGAGTGAGCTAGCTCAGGAAGTCAGAGCAATGTAATTGCATTAAGTGCTCCACTCAAGCTAATGTTTCCTTCTGCTTGTACCAGGACAGCTTTGATATATCTGATGGCATTACATTAGTTGTGTCAACTTGCCTAATGCACAGAGTAATGTGTGGTGCCTAAATAACAGGAAGGCCAACACAGGTGCCATGAAAAGAAGCAACTCGGTGCTTCTGACACTGCGTTATTAAACTCACTTTCCTACTGCAGAGAAACATCACGTGTGTGTTTGCGGGTGCTATATAAAATCCATATAATCTATTTCATATAATGTCAGGCATAAAGTAGGGCCTTAGAGCAGGATTAAATCGGAAAGAAAAAGGAACAAAAGTGGGATCATTTGGCCTCCTAAGGCCCTTAAGGGAACGGAAAAAGAGTTTAACAATGCGATGATTGTAGCTCCAAGTTGTCTCCTTGGCGTGACACTGTTGTGGGGCTCCCTCGTGTACCTACGAACTGAGGGATTTGCCTGTGCACCCCACTGAAGGCAGCCTTGGGTGCACCCGGCGCCGCTCTGAAATCACAGCTCACCAGGATAAAATGGAGAGCAGTGCATTTCTTTAAGGGTAGAGACGCCCGGAGGATAATGGAGTCATTTAACTGCCTTGCCTGGCTTGATGTATGAAGGTGGATTCACAAGTAGTTCCCATAACATTTTGCTGGTGGTTTAATCATTACCAAGAGAAAAGCCTAAAGAATGCAGAGAACAGGACACTGCGCTTGTGGGGTTTTTTTCGGGGGTGGTGTTTTCTTCTGTTTTTAAGAAATGCATGTCTTTGATGAGATATGGCTGCAGGCTACCGTTTTACATTTTATGTCGGCTACCTTTTGTCAGTGGCTCATTATTGATGCTGTATTCTGTTTTAATTCACACTTCTCTGCTAATCAATTACAGCGTTTATCCATTAATCAGGTATTCTGACAGGGTCAATAACTGCTTTGCAGTTTTGTGGGATGTTGCACGTTATCAAGCAAGTAGCAACAGTCGGTGGATTAGTTTAGCACGGCGTTGTTTTCACAGGCTGGTGGACGTTCAGGGGAGTAAACACCTAGTGAGGCTTCTGGCAATTACTCGGGTTTTTTGGATTCCTTGTCAAAAACCTCATCTGTTTGCAAAATTCATCCTCACTGGTGGGTGTGCGAGAGCGTGTGCATGAATGCGTGCGCTCACGCATGTGAGCCTGCATGCACCCATGTGTGCCTGCCTTCCCCATCTGTGTGTGTACAAATAGACGTAGGTACCCTATAGTCTAAATATCTACCTTATAAAACGTGCCAGTTCAGCTCTAGGGCTTGCAACAGATATACTGGTGGTAAACCATCACAAGCATTAAAGGGTTTTTTTCATTTTAGCAAGTGGTGTAGATAACAGAGGGGGCAACATTTAATTGGACAGTTACAGTTTTGGTAGTTAAGTTACCGTCTATAATGATGGTAACAGGTTTCAATTATCTTTTTTATGACAGATGTACCAACATTTAATTGTTTCTCGTCAAGTGTGGAAAGAAAAGACACTTCTGTAGATTTTTCAATTCTTCTACATGTCACTTAGCTGTCTGCACCATTGTTTGAGCTCCTTTCTCTCATCCTTTTTGCAGCAATGAGTTGTGTCATTCCCTCATGATCAGCACTTTTGTTGTCTTTGTTTTTTGCTGTACCTCAGAAGTCCATCTTTTCTTTCATCTCCTTCCCATTCATGCATGAGGGAACAGTTGTGCTCTGTTGTGGGGATGTTCCGCTGGATTTCAAACAGTAGGGTTTCTTTTTATTCTCTTCTAAGTAGTACAATGGGGCTGAATGTCTGTTGCAGAATGCACACACTAATATGCCAGGTTATTTGGTTTCTAAGAAGTCAATAAAAATGCTACATTTAGGTTCAGTACTTGGCTTGCTTTTTTTTGCTGTTTGCCTTTCAGTCTTCAGTTATAAATCTGTTTGTTTGTTTCTAGTTATAAAATATAATCCTCGATATTAAATCCAAGCGTGGAATCAACAAACACTTAGGAAAAAATGTTAGTGGTGATGGAGTATTTTCACACTCATAGATTTGGCAGACTCTGTCTTCCCTGATAAGGAAGGGGAAACTGCCGCCAAATCTAATTAATGGGGTCTATAACAGGGAAGAGAGAGGGAGAACAGGGCGGGGGGGGAGATGCAATCATGAGTTCGTCTTGGCAAAACTTTCTTGTTTCTTGGAGACTTAGCTAGTCTTTGCATTTAAAAAAAGGTAGCTTTAGTCAATTTCATTTTTAAGGACCTTTTTTTTTGCTTGTGCACATACTTAGTTTATAAACACTCGTTCAAAAGCCATTGCAACGGCAAAAGGCTAAAGACATAAAAAGCTAGAGATATCTTCAGACACTTTGTTCTCATATTCAGGAACAATCTTCAAAATCCTTCTTAATGAGGTCATAAAAGAAAAAAAATCGAACAAGTGGTACTTGTGTACCTCTCTAGGATGTGTCATCGGGGTCACTTGCCACTAGGTTATCCTATTTAAAAAGGGATTGGGATAGTTCAATCAAGCATTGCATTAAGAGAGAGACTTTGATTAATTCCTTCTCTTCTCTATTGTGCTATAGATAATTTCAGTAAATTTGTGATACTTTCTTCTTAGTCAGTGTTGAGGCTTAACGTTCTCGATGTGTCATGCTGAGTATTAGCATTTATTGGGCCTATTTGGCTCTAGTAAAGAGGAGTGTTGGCTGCAGACAGCCCTCTAATCTTTGACAAGTGAGGCCATTCTTTCAACATTACCGTTATCTCAGGTCATAGAGAGAAAGTGCTCTCTTACAGGTTTGCTGCAGGAACAAATATGGCATGTAAAGGAAGGGGAAGAAGAAAAAGTAAGTAGGCTGATGATTTATTGCAGATTTCTTTTCGGAAAAAATAGAGGTGGCTTTTATGGAGAAAATCACTGTCTCAAATAACTTGTTCATTTTGTGACACAATGGGAGAGAAGTAAAGAAAGGCAAAGCTGAGCTGTGTTACTAACTTGCGCCGTGGCTAGAGACTTGAAATGTAGCAGAACTGCAACTCAGACCCAGCTGCGATTACATTATTTTTATACCTCGTGAAACCTAACTTTTATTTAAAAGGATGATTGGTTTTGGTGGGAAATTTCCTTTTTCATTTAATTCTCTTTTTTTTTTAAAAAGGAAAAAACGTGAAAGGACTTGTTTTGACAATGAAGAAATGGCATTATGTCGTATTTGTCAACTAAACATGCACTTTTTTCTCGTTAAATATAGGTCTTTAGAATTTGCATTATATATCTTTTATTCATTGTAAAAAAATTCTCTCTTTAAGTTGTTTGGTGTAATCTCCCTTCTCTTCCCTGGCTCATTTTGAAAACGTGTGTGATAGTCGCTCCGGAGACTCAAGGCCCTGTTGGGTATACACATATTTAGGCGCTCTTTAAAAAGTGGATTTTTGACCTGATAGACCGTAACGGCTCCCAGGGAGCCACTATGGTCATTGTGTAAATCCTTCTTAGTTTTCGGTTTACTCACTTGATATACCGTAACGGCTCTTAGGGCCGTTATGGTCTATTGTGGTAATCCAGCTGCTGCACATGCGCGTGAAGCTTTTGTGCCTAAAAATCCTCGGGAAGTTTTGTTGGGAGCGTAGCGGGCACATCCAGAATCGCTTCCTTTCTGGTGGGGGGGGATGAAATGGCTGGAGGAAAAAGCAGTGGCTCTTCTTCCTTTCGCTCTGGCAGCAGCCAAAAACACTGGGGCACCTAAAAGGCTATCAGCCTGCCAAAAAGCATATATAGATAAAAAAACCACACTACTGTCAGATGCTCAAAATATCATCTGGAAAGACTGGTTTGAATCAAAATGTTCAGAAGTGTGAAACAGCCGATTTTTATTCATGCATTTGTTTTAATGTATGTCTTAAGATGTGTGTCAGGCTTCTGCCCAGTGGGATTTTTGGCAACTGAGTTATTGACCCTTGAAAATGGGGAATTGTAACTGAAAGGCTGATATAGTTGTAACTATAGCAACACTGTCAGTGTTCCTGTAATTATTAACTTTTTTTTAATAAAAAAAATTAAGAAGCTGTTTCTTTTCTTAAAGAAACCTTCATTGCAAACTGATGGTGCCACCATGGAGATGCGATACATTAAAACAATGCGTGTCAGTTAGTTACCGAAATAATTAAAGTACCGATAAAGTATGGAAAAAGAATTAAACATTGCTTGCATGTATGAATAAGGCCTATTGGTTCAAACCATTCCTACAAGCCAGTGATGGCAGTTTTAGCCATCATTTTGTGCTGCATAAAGCTGATGGAAGGCTACATTTTCATGAGTTGTGCAACTTTACATGCTGTGCTGCCTTGAGAGAGCAATGCTGGTACTCCGGCTGGAGGCAGGGATTCAGACATTTACTTGGAGTTAATGCTCCAGTGTACGGGGCAGAATGGTTTAACTGTGCCATATGCATGCCTGCTCTCAGCACGGAGAGCATCAGCGTCTCCCACAGATGCAGTTTTACATGGGCTTCATGGCAGAGAGCACTGCAGGACACCCGGGACCCAATGCAATGCCACCGGGCTGTCAGAGCTACGCTACCCTGTGCTACACCCTCCCTCTGCTAAGAGTTGCCAGAGGTTGCAGGTCCTTATCCTGGCATGATGCTAAGCACATGTAGGACGTATCTCCCTTGTGCCGTTTCTGTGGCCACTTCCCACACTTTTCTCCCAAGCCTTGCTCCATGATGGCCATCAGCTGAGGTGGTGCAGGTGGGGCACCTCCGGAAAATTATGGTGCTGTTCTGGAGTAATACTTCACCCCCATGGGGACACAGCCAAAGCACTGGACTTCTTGTTCGAGTATGGTTTTCCAGGACTATATGTGTGCATGTGTTGAGGGGAAGAAAAACAGGGGAGAGATAGACTGTTGTACTTCAGCAGGATCTCCTGAGCAGCAGACTGCTTGCAGAGCCCTGTTACCGTTTTCTAAGACTTGACAAGTCACTCAAGCTTTTATTATTGGTCTAGAGTTTGCTTGCATTTTTTAATTCACCTTCCAGTGGGGATAAAAAAATGTCCGTTATGTATAAAATGTACACACCTGAATATTTAACATGAGCACAGCAAGTATTTAATACTGCCACAAATGGTGGCAAGTTCTCTGTTTTCTTATTCCTTGGAATCCAAACTATTGATACTACTATATTTAATCGAGTTCTTTAATTGCTTCTGTTAAGCAATCAGTTGTTAAGCTTTCCTTAGCCAGGTTTTAGATAATGGCTTTTGTTTTTGCTTAGCCATCTGTCCCTGTATTAATTGTCCTTTTCCCCTAGCATCCACCCATAATTTTGGCAAACTGATTCCCGAGGTTGGTCTGAATTCCTTTTGCCTCATTTTCTATTGTTGGACAGCATTAGCTTTAGCATTTCACAGATTTAGTGGATGCAGTCGTGGCTACTGAAGGGAAGTTCAGCCACTTGCACTGCATTGCAGGGAGCTGAAGTTACTGTATTTTTATGCAACGTTGAGTGCTGGCAAAACAATGTAGAGGCCTAAATTAAAATGGTCACTTGTGTGCTGGAGATCAGTGTGTAGGGCAAGTAAAAACATTTTTCTGCTTTCTCTGCAAAGTGAGGTGACTGGTCCAGAGGGTTTCAGAAGAACCTCTTCTGGGGTCAGCATCAACGTTCCCTTTTCATTTCCATTCTGCATGCTGAACTGCCATTTGTTCTGCGTGGTTTACACAGCCTCTTCCCTTCTTTGACTGGAAGGCTCCTGAACCAGGCCCTGATTCAGGAAGTTTCCTAGTGAAGTGATATTATTAGAGTGCTCAGACTTTTCACATTGCCCTCAGCGACTTGGCTGAATCAAGATCATGCTGTCTCCATTTTGCTTCATCCTTCTCCCCTGTACTCCCCATCCTTGCCTCCCCCTTCTGCTGCTTCATCCTCAGAGATGTATGCCAGGCTGCCCGTGTTTTCCTTAGGTGATGCAGCTAGCTGCCCTGGGTTAATACATTTTCCTTGTCTCTGATGCTGCGTCAAGAGATTCCTCACCAAAATCTCCACTGACCTTGTCCTTTTTTTTCTCTTTTTCCTTTTAAAATTACGTCCTCACCTTACTCTTTTAATCTTGCTTTTGACCTTGTTTTCTTCAGCTTTCTAAGTGAATACCCACCCTGGCTCCCTTTTTGCACCCCTGGTTGATGGCTTGGTGTCAGAGTCTCACCTCCTGCCCTGCTGTGTCTCTCCTACAGTCCTCCCTGGTCTTCTCCTGTGGTGGCTCTGTTAGGGTCACATCCTGGCACTGTCTGCCTCACCAGTTCCACAAAACCCATCCCCCTCTTCGGGGCGTGAGTGCCATCTCACCAAGACCCCTATGCATTTGTCACGCTTCTCCTGGTCGATTGGGCCACCTGCCTTGCTGGGTGCTGGCTGTCCAGGATCGCCTCTCTTGCTTTGTCTTGACTCTAGAGCTACCTATTACATGCTGCTGGCTTTAGATTTAGTGTCTACGCTGCCCAGGTACTGGGGTTTCCTCACCTTATCCATCTGCTGGACCTGGCTTCTTGCAGCCTACAATTACCATTTTATTCTTTTCCTCCTGTAGGTGCTTTTTAGTCTTCTTACTGGCCCTCAAACATGAGCAGTCTTATCAAAGTCCTCCAAATTCCCTGTATTCAAACCCACCCTAATACTCCTTGTGCCGAGTTAAATGTTGGTTTGTTGGTTGCTGGTTTCCAAGCAATAGAAAGGGTGTGTAGAGTAATAAAAGTGTATTTTGAATCAAGACGTACACACGTCTAGTTGAGTAACAGAGTAATCAACATACTGCAGCCGCCTGCAGCCTTATTTGTCTCTCCAGGCTCCTTTATCTTCATTTCTCCATTAATTCAATCCATCTTGATCTAGAACCTGTCTTCTATTTAGGCAGCATTTTTGCAGAGGTTAGAAAATAATAAAACAGAATATTTTAAGACTAGTATATCTAAAAATCACATAAAACTTCACTACTGGTTACTTATTTTTCAAACTAATATAAGCTGCTGAGACATGAATAAATGTACCTACTAATATTTATAATATCCTTTTTGTAGATCAAAATCTAGCAACATCCTTGCAATGCTCAAGTTAGCAGGCATGACTGTTACCATGGTGGGAAAACAATTTACGTTATATCTGCTTAGGATAGAAACAGAGGCAACGTATCTTTAAAAGATCCCAAAACATAACTGTATTTGTTGAAAGAAAAAGCAGGGTTTCAGGCCAGATTGCACCAGGTTTTTTCTTTTCTTTGAACATGCTGAATTATATTGTAGAGCGTTAGGAACGTCCAGCAGTAGTAAGACATTTCCTCTGAAGAAGTAATGGTTGTAGTAGGTAGCAAAAGAAATTATTTAAACACAGCACTAGCACTGGCAGTGGTGGTAATTACCTTTCAGCTATACCAAAGTTATACAAAACAGCCTAAATAGATATCCATTCAGGTTCAGATATCTAAGATGGGCGCGTGAGACCTTCCTGAGGAAGTCTTCCCAGGGACCTGCCTCCCTTCACTGTTTCCATGGGGAACTTGAGTCTGTTTTGTAAAGGGCTCAGTCATGGTTTTCACAGCCGAGCCTGGGCACAGGAACCATGCAGCCTTGGGAGGGGGGTGGAGAACAGTTCATGGCAAGGGAATGCCCACCCTCGTCCTGCTGCTCCTCAAAAGAGAAAAAAGAGATGAGTTGTTTCATCCCCTTTTGCAGTGCACTTTGCTGCCTTTGGCTACCACTGTAAGTGCCTATTTTAGCCCAAAAGTTGTTTTTATTCCCACTAGCGGGAAGTGTAGTGGTAGAGTATTGATGAAACAGCCCCTTAATTCCCTCCTTGCCCTCCAAAATAATCTGAGCAGGGACAAGGATGGAGGATATGAGGTCATATTCTTACTTTCTTATGGCTAAAAATGTTGAGCTTTGGAAAAAGAAAAGGAATGAGTGTCACTCGTGTGAAATACCTGGTTGCTTGCTTTGTTCTGGCAGGGATTTGGCAGAGACAGAAAGCAGTAACGTTAGGAGCTGCTTTGGCTCACAGGCCTGTCTTCAGTCTACAGCAGCTGTAAATCTGCAGGGTCACACCTGGACTTGCAAGATACGTAGGATGCCCGCAGTGTGTGGATGCAAAGTGTGTGATGCAAAGACCACAAGTGTTGCAGAAGCAAGGCACTGTCGTTGATAACTAATGGTGGAACAACCTTCAGTCTAGTGTACGCGGGGTCCTGGGGAGACTTCGTATTTCATTGGAGAATTCCCACTCTAATGCCATTGCTGGAGATGCAGGAGATGGCAGTTTATTCCAGCAAAGTATGAGGAATATTTGAGACTAAAAGTTGTGGAAAAAACAGTTTTATTATTTCTTGGATTTATGAAAGATAATTTTCTTTGCCGCTTTCCATTGTTACATGCTACTGTTGTACTATGCCATATTGGGTCTTTTTATATGCATACATGTGTATATATATGCATATTTATATATGCACATTTATATGTGCATAAATAAATTGTATTTGTAGCTATATATACAGGCACATAAATATGTAAACATAAACATGCACACATATAAATAAATATTCACCTCTGACTATCATGGTTGCAAGCCTAAAGAAAACCTTACCTTTCAGAGTGGGGGTATTGTATTGTCTGTCCAGTGTCTCACGTTTTGTTCTTGCTTGCACCCAGAGCTAGTGAGGTTATTATTTTGTATTTTCTCCTTGAAGCTCAAATGACCCAAAAAAGGAGGAAAGACTTTGCCTGCTGGATGTGTTCTGGAGAAGAGAGTGGATGTGCCACAATTTTTTCCTAGTGCATCTGATGCTAATCTCTGACAACAAATCTTGCCATTACTGAGACATTATCTCAACTAAACTGTTATTCAGGAAGATAAACATTGAAACATCCATGACATTCCTCCTCTCAGCAAGGAAACAGATAATGATGAACAAGGGGCAATGTGAGACTAAAACTGGTGCTTCAAACCATCCCAATTCCACATATATAATCTCAATTTTGAGAGAGGTACTTAGCAAGAATGTTTCAATATGATCCACAGCACATTTCAGTACTTCTAGGACTGTTTTCTGCCTCCTTTTTTATTCTTTCTTTGTTTCTTAACATTAGTACAGATTACTGACATGCTGCGCAGAATTAAAATATATCTCAATTATATTATTTCACCTTTGTACTAAATTATATCTAAAATGAGACCCAAACAAAAAAAAGTAGGCAGGTACGGGAATGGAGTATTTTTTCTCTTTATCCATTACAGGATAGAAGACATATGTTATCTAGTTATCTAATTTCCTTAAGTCTGAACCTGTATTCATGACAGAGGTTGTTAAAGAGGACTTTTAAAGGAAAACTAAATAATGCCTTTACATATTTTCACAGGGAGTTTTTTTCCACAACGTTATATATTAGTGAGTTCAAAGAGTCTGTATCTTATTCAGTTTTCTTACAAAAGTGCAGTGCTATAACACTTACTTAGAGAAACAAAATTGGTCATTTAAATGTCATTAAAACTGTTATATGGAAGTAGACCTGATTCTTTTTCTGCTTATAGATTTTATTTGCATGTGATTCAGGACTTTTGCTTACCTATTGTATATCAGCATTATGGACTAAAAGCAATTCCTTTATTTGTGCAGGTTGCGAGGGAGGCAGTGTATTTTTCTTCCTCACTTATTTTTAAATAAATATTGAACAGTCTGCATCAGGAATTTAGAGAAAAAAAAAATCCTCACGCTTAAACTGGGGCAGCCTGGAAGAATTTCTTCTCCGCGGCGCTCCTGAGCGCGCTGTGTGCTTGGCGACCCCTTCTCCTGCCTTTCTCTCCCCTTCCCTCTCAGCCAAGTCCCACTCTTCCCTCCCCACTATGCAGCCATCAGGGACAGGGCTGTTTTCTGAAATTTGGTGTTGAGGGAGGGTGACCGATGATGATGATGTCTGTTGCGATGCAGTGCAGTAGGGAATCCACATTTAATGAAAGAGAGGTGTTTGGGGGAAAAGGGGCATCCTGTGAAACAAGGCCGTTGGGGAGGAGAGCAACTTTGACTCTTGAGCTTTACCTAAGTTTCAATTGGCTTTTTCCTGTGTTCACCGGGCACAGTAAATATATGCTGTAGCAACCATAACCACATAAGTAATCTCACCTGGGAAATACAGATAAGAAACTCCCACAGAGCATGTAATAAGAGTGCTTGCACTCACACTTGCACAAAGCAAGGCCCGTCAGGCGCTCTCAGTGCCCCAAAAGGGACTTCTAGCTGGTAATTTGACTTTTTTTGTGAAAATAACATCATATTGTTTTCCAGAGAACTTGATTTTTAGCCTGTCTCTCTTCCATTCTTGATGGAGATGATTTTTTAAACTCGGGTCTGTGTAAGGTGCCCGCGTCAGTGACTGACTGACCATCAAATGAGATGGGACTTACTAGGTGGGGGATCTGCAGCAGGGAGCTGGGAGTCGTGGTTTTATGACCAGTTTCTGAGTCTCCTGAGATGTAGCAAAGCCAATCTGAAGAGTTCTGTGAAAATGTTTAGAGACAATTAAATGATAGAAGTAGCTTAGAGATGGGTTTTTCTATAGCAGGCTTCTGCATTTAATATTAAAACACATCCCTTGGGCAACGTTTTTTCCTCCATCACGCATTCATGTTATCTGCCCTGGTAGGTCCGGCACCTTTATGGTCTTTGAGCTTGCCTACACAGCAAAGTTTGTCCTCGGTAAGATGGGCTGTGATGGTGTGACCAATGTGTTTCTCTACATTAGTTCCCCACCATGGGCACCCCAGGTGGGATTTGTCTCCTCCAAGCTTGCTCACCTCCTCCAGGTGCTTAATGAACCGCCTGATCTGGGAGGAGGCTGATGGCTGTGGAACTATGGAACTCGGTGGCTAGAGGGGTGCTGCACCTGAAAAGGCTGGTGGGTGCTAAAATTGCCATTTTAAGTTTACTGACCTTGCCAAGGAGACAATTTTGGAGGGCTGCTGCCAAGTTAGGGATTGGCATGCCTGTTTCTGTGTAATAAAGATATCCTTCAGCTGCCTATGTGGAAGATCAAAATGAATTGGCAGCTGCCACCTTTTTACCATTAGTTTCACAGTATTTGGTATTTCCTTTAAGCCCAGGTTCCTAAATTCTCACCTTTAATTTATTTTTTTACTTTTAAAGAAAATTTCTAGCTTTGACTGTTGAAAGGAAACGCTTGAAAATACAAAGCCAAGGGCACTAGAACCACAAAGTAATATTTCATTGTGCACTTTAAAAATGTTGCAATTTTTAATGCAGTCTCGTGATTTGACATCACGTAGTTCACAATTTTTTAAATTCTTGGTGTTGTTAGCAAACAAAAAATGAATAGTTTTTTCAAGAGGTGTATGGAATAATGGGCAGATGCAGGATAAATACTGAAGAAAATGTAGGTGTTTCATCATCATCTGTACAAAAGCAGTAATAATGTTAATTCTTGTAACATACTGAAACAGGCAGAAGAAAAAAGAAATTTTATTATTGGATAATAAGTTCTGCAGTTTCTACAAGGTTGTTTAATCCCACCACTGCTATTAGTTTTGTACGTTTTAACTTTGGATAATTGAACAGGGACATAGTTAAGAGCATGAAAACATAGAATTTTTGGGCATTCCCTGTTATCTTTTGAAATTAATAAAATAAGATCTGGTTTTCAGCTGATTTCATTCTCAAAGGAAATAGGGCTGGGCTTATTATTGTTACTGCTAGAACTGTCATAGAAAAATTCCTACATTTTGCTCACATTGAGTAGTGATAGTGGCATAGAAAATTCATTTGATCTTATATAATGTTTTCATGGTTAATAAGATTTACATATGACATTTTTGTATGATTAAAAGTACTGGAATTTCATTGCAGTAGGCATTAACTCCTGTGATTGAAGTTAAGGGAGATTTTTTTTTTATATAGCTAATCAAGAGTTTAACTGCCTCTGGGGCATTTTAAGAAAATGTTATACTGTACTTAACGAACATTATACTACAAATAAGAGTGATATTCCTGTAATTAAAACAGTCTGGATATTGCTTAATGAATGTTTTTCTTATCTTAATGTATAGGCAGTAAGGATTCATGTAGTTGCCTTTATTAACTTGTGGAGTTAGTTAAAAAGCTGGTTAAAACAGTAAGTCCATATCAGGTCAATATAAAATGCTTATGTAGGGATTTCATTGCTCTTATAAATCTGACTAGTTAAAAAATAAACACAGATGCTTGTTTGTGCCATCCTGAGCCGTACTGCAGGGTAGTATTTCTGCCTGTAGACATTTCTAAAGTTAAGTGTTGCCTGGAGCACTGCAGGATTTGTAGGCATTCTTCTTTATCGTCTGTTTAGGAAATTTTTTAAAATTTCCACCAGACTGGTATTCAAAAACAGAGAGCAGTTGTCTTTCAATTAGTGTAGGTACACTTACTGTTGAACTAATAGCATCGCACGTTTGTTCTTTTTTCTGTGATATTGCATCAGCTTTGATGTAATTACAACATTTTTATTTTTTTTTTATGTAATTGCAGTGCATTTTAGTTTTATAGTTCTGTTCTTCAGCGGTTTCATATTTACTAATTGCTTGCTAAATTGTTCTTCACTGCTCAATTATTTGGCACAGAAACCATTCTGAATAAGTTCAGTTTAATACAAAATAATTCTTCTACATAATAATTCTTATACAAAATAATGCTTGGCTAAACATAAATCATATTTTTACTTTTCATCTTATTCTGAAAATACCATGCAGGGTTTTTTTTCCCCAGCTGAGATCGAGCATCTTTATATTGTTTAAAAGATATTCACCAGCTGGATTGCATCTGCATACATCTAAGTCTCAATTCTGCTCAAGTCTCTGTGCCAAAACCTGAAAATAGCAGGTTGGCCCAAGTATAGCCTAAGAACACATGGAAATGGAACAGTTTCATAATCCAAAATTAATCCCCAGTCCTGCAGGCACTTAAGCACATGGTTAATTTTAAGTGTTTGACTAGTCCTTTTGATTTCTCTGGGCTAAGCACATGCTTGAGTGGGTTTACAGGAGCAATCTCAAAGTGCAGAGAAGACTGCAATATTGTTTTGTTTTTCCTAAGTAGTAAAAATGTCTGTGCTTTATTTAGTAGCATAATTTACATACATTTCTAAGTACAGGAATCGTCAAGCTGTTTGTGCTTTGCCTAAGTGTAGACCACCGTAAATTGCAAATCAAGAAAAAATATGGCCTATTTAGTCAAAAATTCTCAGAAGTATGAAGGGAACCTCTGTTTGTAAAATATCCCTACCAAAACCAAAATTACAAAGACGACAATTTGTCATAAAAAATCAGAAATTCTGAAAGACCCAAAGTGGGTGACAAATTTCTCCTTTCTTATGACTTTTGCAGCACCAGCGTATTGACACTCGATTTATTTCCTTCTGCTAAATATTCTCAGGCACATCTTTAGTGTAATTTTATTTTAACTCAGATGTACATTGGAATTAATTTAAGGACTGTACTGTTTTCCTTTTCTCTCACGCTGTGCAGATATGGGTATCTAACCTGCAGAGGCTCTGGTGAATGCGGTGGCTCCGTGTTACAGCAAGGTCATTTAACAGGCAGGAATGGCACTTTATCGATTCTGAATTTATCAAGTGCCTGTTTCTTATTTTACATATAACTCGTTAGCAGCCTGCTCCTAAACTGCTCTGGAGGCTTGGGCTGTTTGGGACGCAGACTGTAATCGTAGTAATTAGCCCTGAATTTTCAAATCCTCGTCTCAATCTTGACCTTGCAGCATTTAGCCAACGCGCACACAGCTGGACCGGTGGCAGGAGCTGCAAGAGCTCAGTGGTGGGGATGCTCCCTTTATCCTGGTGCGGGCACTGAGGCGGAGGGAAGAAAGAGGAGTGGGGAAGAAAAGAGGGGAAAAGCATGTTCAGTGAGAAAAAAAATTCTGTCCAAACATTATTACCAGTTTTTGTGTATGTGTACATAGAGACCTGGGTGGGCGCAGAGTCAGGGGGCGTGAAAACATTGGGTCAGAATTAGTAGGAAGGGAAGTACCTGATGGTGAGTCAGAGGGGAGAACTGGAAGAGGCAACAGTGTTTTTGCAGCAACATAAAGGATCTCCTCAAAGTTCAACTTTTCTGCAGAGGCCACCAACATGGGTCCGACTCTATAAAAGTGCAACCATTACAGATTTGACGGTTTTATATATTCACTTCCTAAGACAGAATTTGACATGGGATGCTCCAGGACAGCTTGTTGGTGATATGTGCCTGATCCTCCTCCTGAACTGGAAGATGCTTGACCCCAGAAGCCATGGTTTTTCCTTTGTGTTGCACAGCCCTGAGCACACTTGGTGCATATTGGTTTGTAGACAACAGTGATAAACCAAAACAAATCATACATCGATGTCCTACATCCAAAGTAATATCTTCTTACTTCTCAATGCACATCTTAAAAAAGGCTAATTTTATCTGTACTCCTTTCTAAACCTCTCAATAGGGTATTGAATCTTCATCTTTATTGTAGGATGTTTTTGTTATTTAAAATGTGTTGTAATTTTCTGTTGTGTCTGCTAGTTGCAATTCTATAAAAATAGGTAATGCGAGAGCTTCTTTCTGGAAAACGTATAGCTAGACAAAATTTTAGTGTTGTAGATTTTAAAAATGCAACGTAGAAACAACATTAGTTAAATACGTGAAAGCACTTAAAATTTACTTACAGCGATTAAAACTTCAAAGCTGTTTACTGTTTATGTTTATTTATATATCTTTATATTTAGGAAAATGGGGAGCTGAATTATTATCTTAACCACACCTTCCTTTGGTTATTGTGGCAAAGGGAACGTGTGTCACAAACAAACAGTGCTTTTCCATTGCCCTGCAGTGATGTGCATTTGATTGAGCAGCAGTAAGCACCCCAAAGAGCTAGAAACTTTGCTAATGGTAAAAGCAAAACAAGGTGCAGCTCAGCTCAGGAATACTTTATGGGCATGACGAGTTGCTCAGCTATCCATGCCGTAAGGAAGAGAGTGAACCCTTGACTGTATGTCACGTATGTTAAAGCTCCCCAAGACAGGACACCAATTAACCTTGGATGATAGCAAGCGCACACACACACAGGCTGCCCGAGAGAAGCAGCCTGTTGCCATTAGTAGGAAGCAGCAGCCCTTGTCACCCTGAGCCATTATTTAAATCTCTTTAAAAATTCCCTCATCAAGTCAAAGAACCGTAGCACTCTCCTCTTCCTCACAAATGGACTATTTTTGCTGCCGTGAAAATAGGAGACGCTAGTAATATGAGAAGCCAGTGATCCTTTTATTTTTATCCTCGCTGTCTAATTTGGCCATTTTGAACGGAGAAGAAAAAAAAAAAGATCTTCAGTCAAAGCAATTCAAGACATGGTGGAGCTCAGAGTGAACCAAAACAACAGGGTCAAATGTAGTTGAAAGAACATGGTGGGGTAAATAAAAGGTCTTTTTTTTTTAACGTTTAGTGCTGGTGGGAGGAGAAAGTTTGGTTAACTATTTATCCTGTAACAGCCTTTTATCATTTTATGGCTTAGGGCTCCATGATTTTAAACCTTTATCAGTAAGTTCCTGGTTTGTATTCAATCTTTTCCTCAGAAAGGCCCTGGTGTCCAGTTATATGATTTACATCAATTTACTGGAGATCCAAAAAAATTATAAATAGCAGCCAAAGATACATATTTTTCCTAAAACGACTTGCCAGCAAATTTGGATTTGGTACTCAGTTTCCATTTAAACCCTAAACTGCTTTCTTCCGCTCACACTTCTCTGCGTCGTGATTTTTTTTTTATCAGCAGGGCTCTCCTTCCCCATTTGGTTCGCCTCTCTATTTTTTGGCTATAACGTGATGTGTCCTGATCAGTCAGAGCAAGCGCTTGCTAAAGGTCATTTGGAAGCCCCTTTTCATTCCTCCCCGCTACAGTTTTTCCAGCAGGCAACCACTCTTGGGAGCGACCCCCTCCAATCTGTCTCTTTTGATATCCAAAGCTGGTTGTTACGGGGGTTAAATTTCTTAATTCGCTGAGTTTTTGTGAGCGCTTCTTCAGCCCACCGCACTTGGTCCCCGCGGCTGGGTGCAGCGCAAACCGCCTGTCTCCCTAAGGATGCTGTGCAAGTGTTAGGGTTTATTCTTTCACCTTCTTCAAACTTGAGGGACGGGGGACAATTTTATACCTGTGTAACTCCCGTCAGCTTCAGGGAAATTAATCCCCACGTTACATCTGTGTGAGATCGTATCGGCCTTATTGGAGGAGTTGAAAATCAGACAAAGCCTCTTCCAGGGCGTTTTGAGTGTGAAGGAAAGCTGCTCGTCAAGAGATCTCAAACCACAGAGCTGGTGGCTTCTGCCTGCCCTGGCGAGGGGTTAGGTTTGGGAGGTTTCTTAATTAGTTTTTGGAGGGTCAGGGAAATGACCATAGTGGATCTGGAACAAAGGAAGAAATCAAAATGTAAAGCAGAGTGTTTGGTATGTTGATAAGCCCCCAGTTTTAATTTTAGCATAATTGGATCAGGGTTAGTGGCAGTTGTTAAGTAAAGTACCTTCCCGAAGTTCTGGCTTTATTCAAAAGTAAATATCGTAGGTCTTCTCTTTTAAGCTAAGTCGTCTTTTTTTTCTTTTTTCCCCAAACTGCTCAGTTTACCTCGGATTTATTTCCACTAGGAAAGTGCAAAGATTTTGGGGACCTGTATTCTGATGGTAAAGCTTGTGACGTGAGCTTTTGTTTTCCATGCAAGGAAACGTTAGCATTTTTTCACATGTTAACTTTTTAACAATTGCGGGGAAATTCTTTTCCTTGAAAACTGCCGTCCTTTTCTTTTTCCTCCCCTTTTCTCCTTGATATTTTTATTTCCCTTTTATATGGAGACTTGTAGATTTTGTCACTTCAAACGTTAGCTGTTCCTCCTCTTTTCTTTCGCTTTACAATACACACTAGGAGATTTTTTTTTTTTTGCATATTCCTCCCCTTTCTCTGTGAGATATTGTAGTTGACCAAATTTAAAACACTACACTATTTAGCATCCCCGCAGTGCAATTTTAAGTATTTGGACCTGGAAAATGCCCCAAGCAATAACTACCTGAATTGCTTTTAATTACACAATATAGCTGCATCATTTTACTTCAGATTCTTTTTGATTGATGCTGTAAGGCAATTGTAACCATGGATGATGGGATTAAGTGCCTCTTGAAGTGACTTTAGCTTCTTGTGGGAACAAAGGGAAAGAAGAGAACACTTAGTCCCTTTTTGAGTGAACAGCCTTTTTTCACTTGCTATATAAAGAAATACAATTAACAAACATTATCCCCAGAGGTGAATTGAAATGTACATGCAGACAATAACCGCTCTTGACTGCAATTAGACATATATGATCCGAGGTATTTTGGCCATTCATTAGTGCTAATTGTTTGAGAAACAAGCCCACAGAACAAATGATTAAAATGTTAGTGCCATAACCAGGATTATTAGCATGTGTGATAAAATGCATGCGCCGCAGCTGTACCAATAAAACTCTCCGGCGAGTCGCTTTGATTCGACAAATACTCAGCTCGGCTGCGAGCCCTTCGTATTTGCACAGGGCCTGCTGATGTTTATAACAAACAACTTATATCTTCTTTTCTTAATTAGAAAGAATTACTATGCAAATTGCAGGGCTTTGTAATTTCGTAGAAGTTTCCTTTGTCTTTGGCAGATTATTTGTGTGCAATTGTGAGCTACTCCCTAGTAAATTCGACATAGGAAAACCATTACATTTACTCTGGGGGGATATTTTGCATGTATCAGAGAAATAATTTGTAGGAGATTTTGCTACATTAGCTGGGTTGTGTTCAGTAAAGTCTTAGGTCCTGGGTCACTTTTGTCCTTCTGCCACAGCACCACAGATATCCAGGATTGTGGTCAGTACGCAGCTATGTGCATACGGGTCAGAAATACACATTGGACAAATTATCCAGCTTTTTTAATGGTTTTTTTCAGATGCCTAAAAATGCTCTTTGGAAGCGCTTGCCAACACTGTGCCAAAAACTGTAGAAGGAGAGGTTTGGCCTATTGAGCAATGGATATTTTTCCATGCATTAAGTAGATCACGGTGTAGCGTCTCATAGAGGATGATTTGATTGAGCAAATAAACAGGGATAGAGGCGCAGGTTAAAGTGCTGATCCTGAAACTCAGTTGTGGGAGTACTTTACTTTGTGAGCTATACGTTGTTGGCTCTGATGAGACTGTACAGGTGTGTGCAGTTAAGTATATGTGTGAGTATGAGCAACGCTGGAATATGAAAACCCAGTTTACAGCAGGGAAATGTGTATAATTTGGGGTAATTTTGCTGGTTTGCAGTCACACTGTAGGGCTGCCATTGCAAAGTGCAATGTCTCTTGGTAATCAAAAAGGTTTTGTTTTCTCCTTCCTGATGATGAACTATTTGCTCTTGGGTGACACCATTCTCAGAGGATCACAAGTAACATTAACTTGCCAGCTACTTTTACGTATTTGATGAAGACTTTAGTAGAATGTTATGTTTGCTGAAGAAATTTAGTTTCATTTCCAAGACCCAGGAGCATTCAGCGTGCTGCTGGATGCTATGAATGAAAATATGCTGCTGTAAAACAATTTAATGAGCATTACCCAATAGCCTAGTCCTTGTTTTAACTTGCAGTGCTTAAAGGAAGAAACATTGTCTTAGCAAATTCACTTGGCTTATATCCATGTGTTTAGTTTAAAGCATAGTCAAGATTAGTTTGAATCATTAAAATACTTGCAGCCAGGAAACATACGTAAGATTTGCTTCCTCTTTATGGCATGGTGTTAACAATATAATTGAGATTGCAGTGCTGTGTGGGTTTTTTTGTTCTAAAAAAGTAACTGCTGTGGATGGTTTTATTCTATCAAAATAACAGAAGTCGAGGTAATCAGGATAGTGTTTCCTACCAGAGTAGCTGACTCCTAATATGCATAGCACCCTGGGCCTTGCCGCTGTTTTAAAAAGATCTATAGGCAAATAGATTTCTTAATAAATCCACTTCTTTCTTTACATTTCATTTTACTGTAGAACACAAAATATGACTATGCAAGGAAAATGCACACTGAGAACAGAAGATGATTTTTTAAGAATATATGTCAAAATAATAGCATATTAAAACATTTACTGCCATCACACCTAAGCATATTTGTTGAAAACTCATTATTTTATACATACATACCTAGAGGTCTTTGTTTTGAAAGAAGGGTGCTGTGTCAGTCCACTGACACCAGTTCCTCCTGTATATTTTTTTTTTCTGGCCGTACCTCTTGAAAAAATTATTGCTTCTTCAACTTGCTAAAATGTTCCATAAGACTAATAATTTGACACATTGACAGCATATTTTTATAATAATCCGTGTCCTGAGAAACCTGTGTTTTGGGCCCAAGTGGCTAGCAAGTTGGTTAACTGAGGAGGCGATACCAATAGTCACTAGGCGATAGTATTTCTAACATTAAGCCTATTAGGTGATGGTATTTTAATGGATTAAATCTACCACTTCTTTGGAGTCAGTCTGCTGGGGAAGCCATACTCCTCCCCCATCCAAATTAAAGTTTGTAGACCTCAATGGTGACACCTGACTAAATCTGGTCTGAGGTAACGACGGTTTTACCTACACGATACTACACGCCATTGTGTGTGGTATGCAGAGCAGAGCTGCCTTCGTGGGGCTTGCAGTGATGAGAGGGAAACCGGCTGGTCAAACAGCCCTTGGTTCAATGGCAGCCTGGAAGAAATCCTGCAAAACGTGTGACAGGAGATATGTCTCATCTCAGCATGCTCTGAGATTACGGAGTTAGCCACCTCTATTGAGTTTTGGGTGGGTTGGAGGGTTGGTGAGAGGCAGTCGTTAAGGGTGCTTCAGGGGCTGCTTGGCTCTAGGCTGGAGTTAACTATTAATGGACTGAGCTCTTTGACTCTTTTGTGCCTTTGGGAACTACAGGGTTGAAGCCATCAGAGAAAGAGAATAGAAACTAATCACTTTTGTCCCTTCATATATGTTTATTGAAGGGCTTCAGACTTCTTTACTGACCTCTGTGTCACACCAAAAAAAGACCCTCCTCTTTCCATTTGAGATAAACCACTCTTCCACCTCCTCCTTGCTCTCCCAAAGTGTACTACTGCAAGAAAATGGGATTAAGTGGATTTAACTAGCAGCCACTTGAGTTGCCACAAGTTGTGTTACCATCCCCACTTCAACATGAAGCAGGGGACATGAAGTGGTTTGTGGCAGAGGGGCAAAGAGGGTACTTAGGAGAGACTCAGTAGATCTCAGTTGCATGTCTCCAGGTGTTGTCAGGCCCTCCACCACAGTGTTGAAGCTGTTGCAGTTAGAGATGAAGAAGATTTATTAACAAGGGTAGCACTGGCACTTGTAATAAAATAATGTGTCATCTCTGTTTAACAGCAAAGCTGCCCCGTTTCTTAGGCTGAATTAAGCATTGCCAGGCATACTACAAAGAAGAGTCTGGCAGCAGATTTTTGTGGGCTCCTAAAGTGGGTCCACCCAGGACATGCAGACCCATAGCAGAGGAGATGGTGCAATAGTTGTCCTCTTCAAGTTAGTTTACTGAGCTGAAATGTGATAAAAGCTTTCTTTGTATTTTTAACACAAGACACATATTCAGCATTTAGGGTGCCCACTCTAGAGGAAGAGAGGGTTCTTTGACAGGGTTAGCTTGGAAAGGCAAGTATTGTAGTGGTGTGTCAGCGACACACCACGTTGACTCTGATTTAGATTGCCTGAACTCATTTCCAAGCGTTTGAGAGGGTTAGTCATGTTCTCTTTGAAGAAAACCCACGTGCGCATGTAGCCATGTGTCATCCAAGTATAGCAACTTGGGAAGCATTATTAAGAGGGGCATAGGAAAATGCATGGGTCCCTGACATGATGCGATAATGACATGTTCAGCGTGGTGCTAGAAAAGCTTTGCATTATTCAAAGTGCTGAATAATATACATGATAATGCATAATGGTGTTATATGGTAGGATTATTTTGTGGCATAAGTGACTTGTTCTCTGACTATGAAGGCAAATTGTATTATTTTGACCTCATTTTTGATGTAGCAGAATAGGCTTGGGGGGGTACAGCATGAAATGGGGAGGAACAGGAGCAGGCAAGGGGGTTTTTCTGGAAGGCCATGAAACACACTGGCACCCTCTGCAATTTATTTCTCTGTGGTTGTAATTATGGAGCAAAGCAAGCTCCCTACCGTACTTGGGGGCAGCCTCCCCCGGCAGCCCCGCTGCCTCCAAGTGCACCAACCCAGCTCGTGCCTGGGGTGGGTTAGCTGGTCCCTCACCAGGAATACCAGAACAGGGTGGAGATCACCACAAACCTGACGCCTACAGACCGTACAGATGCCACCCACTGAAGCCATGTGGCACCCCAGGCTCACACCTGCACTGATGTGTGGTGCACAAAGCATTTGTAAATTGTAAAAGCCACCGCAGCCAACAACCTGCTGCTGATGCTGGTGGGTTTATAAGCTCTGTCGATGAAAGTCTGTGCTGTGAATCTGAAGGTCTGAAGCCTTCTGAGAGGACATGCTGGGATTAGTGAGGTTCCACATTACATGGGGTTTTCGTTCCTGTTTTCCTCATTTCCCCCTCCATCCATGTTACTTTTCTAAAATTTACATGCAAATGTGTTTGTTTGTATAACACTAAGGTTGCAAAATCAACTTCACAAACCCATGTTTGTTTTAACCAACACTCCTGCTTCATTCACAGCATGCCATCCAGCTCCTGGAGTGAACGTGGCAGATAGCAGCCTCTTCCCTAAATCAGTCCCAATCCATTCCCAGCACAGCCTCCATCCTATGGAGGAGTCCTATGACAGGGAAAAACCAGCCACCACCTTCTGTATTTAATACTTGCCATAGTGCACAGAATGGGCAGCATAATTAAGGCTGCACGGATAACCTCAGCCCTGGCAGTTCTTCAGTTCTGAGTGTTTGAGTTTGCAACTTCCTTTGAACATAGTAGTTTTGGAGGTTTATTAACTGTAATACTGGTATCTCCTTATCTTGATGCTTCCTAAGGAAAAAAATAATATATAAATAACCCCAAACCAACCACTATCTAGGTAGGAACATTTCTCTTTTAAAATATAGTCAAGTATTCTTCGCAGTGTTGTAGCCAAGAGTCTAATTTCAACAATATCCTTTACAGGGTGGAATCTCCTCTGCCAACTGGTGTTTCTAAGCTTAGTTATCGCTTTGCATCATCTCACAAGTACGTTCCCAGGCGAGCTGTGCTGTATGTACCTGCAGATGATGAAAAGAAGATACGAAAAATCCCGTCACTAAATGTAGATTGTGCGGTGCTGGACTGTGAAGATGGTGTGGCTCTGAACAGAAAGGTAATTAAAAATTATCTGTGTGACATAATCAGTGCTAAAGAGAATTTGTGGAAAAACATTGCCTTTGCCTTGGGGAAGTGACAACCAGAGAGACAAAGATAAATCTTAAGATATACAAAGTAATGTAACAGTGATAGGCTTGGGAATGTGTTGGGAAAATCTGCTTACCCAGAACTGACAGAGATCCTGTGTGAGTAAGTGAGGAGAGAATTTTGAAGGAATACAGAGCTGGGTGTAAGCTCTCATCACAGAAGGGTGGGAGATACTGTTATTATTGCTACATATTTCTTAGGGAAGATGGGGAAATGGACTGTGAGAAGAGAAGTAGGAAAGGGTTAGTTCAGAATCACCAGATGGGGGGTTTGTTGTTGAAACGAAAGCATCTTCAGATGGTGAGCAAAACAGTGTGGGTTTGGGTTTGAGCCTTGGGGTGTTCAGAAAGAGTTACTGAGCTTTCTGGAAGAAGTGCTGTTAGGGGTGTTTCTGAAGGAAGGAGAGTTTGAACCCGAGTGCACCAGGGTTTGTAGAGCCATTTAGATTGAAGGAGCTGCAAGAAAGCAGGCATGGAGAGCAGCGTGGGGAAGAGATGTAGATGTGTTAAGCACCAGTGCCAAGTTTTTATTGACATTGAATTGTGAAAGAAGAGAGAATGTTCTAACATACATTCAGTTTTGCTTGCAAGCAAATTTTTTAAATATCTGAAAATAACCATTTTAAAATGTTTCACATCTTAAACAATGTATATGAGAAACTGGTGTAAATGTTTCCTAGTGAAAGGTATTTCTGAAGAGGAACACAAGTTTGCCATCATTTTTGCATCATTTTTATATTTGTCAGTTTTCCTGTCCATTTTACAGTGCTTCAAACAACAGCAAACACTGTTCAGGGTTTCAGTATGAATGTGTTGTCCAGGAATTTATGAAAATAGACTTGAAAATTTTCCTGTGTCATCTCACAAATGTGGATGAAATTTTAGTCTTTTCTGTTTCTTGGGAGTTAATGCTTTCCAGAAGGACTCTCTTGGGTAGTGCCCTCTTTAACCTTCAGGTCTTTACAGGTATGTTGGAAAGAAAAAAAGTTTACAGAGTTTGCATAGATCTATTTTAGTTCTGAAAAGTGCAAATAGCATTGCTGAATGTTCACGTGTACTGCTGAAGACAGTTGGAAAACATTTTCCGGTTGCTAAAATTCTGTGTGGAAGACTAAGATTGTATCTGCTGGCAACGTGACTTAATATTGTTTAGGTCATATTTGGGAGGCTACTGCTGTAAGATGACACAAGACACAATTGTGTATTAAACTGTAGTATTTTTAGGTGCAGCTTAATTATCTAAAACAAATCATTCATAGCAGAAGCATCTATTTGTGACAGAGGATGACAGGAAAACAAAATTCTATGATCGAGGTTACAAAGTTGATAGTGGTAATTTCTAAAGGGTGGTAAAATTAGAGCTCTGTTGAAGTGAAGGGGAGTTATGCCACTGGGTATCAGCTCTGCAGAGTGAAGAGGAAAGACCCATTGCATCAGGAGAGGCTCTGCAGCTGAGTAAGGCAACCCAGTCTGCTCCCCGTATAACAACCAGCACAATGAAGAAAAGGTGATGGGTAGTAGTGGTAGGCAACTCTCTTCTAAGAGGTACAGAGGCACCCATTTGCCGACCTGATGCACTCTCTAGAGGTGTGCTGCTTACTGGGGGCTTGTATCAGGGATGTCACTGAGAAACTACCAAGCCTCATGCAATCCTCTGACTATTATCCGCTGCTGTTGTTTCATGTGGGTACCAGTGATACAGCCAGGAGCAGCCTTGGGAATATCAAGAAGGATTACAGAGGCTGGGAGCAGCAGTCAGGGACTCTGGAGCGCAGGTAGTTTTTTCATCAGTCCTCCTGGTCAAAGGGAAGGGGGTTGATAGGGCTAATCAAATCTGACAAATCAACAAATGGCTACAGGACTGGTGCTACAGCCAGGGATTTGGCTACTTAGACCATAGGACTCACTTTGAAAAACCTGGTCTACTGGGGCCTGATGGGGTCCATTTGTCAGAGAAGGTGAAAAGCATCTTTGGTCAGAGTCTTGCCAAGCTTGTGAAGAGAGCTTTAAACTAGTATTCCCAGGGGAGGGGAACCTCAATCCATCCCACTTCTACCAGTATGATGCCAATGCCAGTAATAGATGCCCAGAGCCTGGAGAAGGGTCGCAGGTCAACAGGAGAGCACCTGGAGTGCAGCACAAAGGAATACCAGCCACTCCAGCTAGTAAGTTAGCTTCATCAGGGGCCCAACTTAAATGCCTCTATGCAAACACACATAGCATGGGGAATAAACAGGAGGAGTTAGAGATGTGTGCAGGCCTGCGGGGTTATGGTCTTACTGGCATCACAGAGACATGGTGGGATGACTCCTGTAACTGGAGTGCTGGAATGGAAGGATAAAGCTTTTCAGGAAGGACAAACAGGGGAGATGAGGGGAGGATGTCGCCCTCTATGTCAATGACCAGCTGGCATGCATGGAGCTCTACCTCGGGATGGATGAGGAGCCGACCAAGATCTTATGGGTCAGGATTAAAAGAAGGGCAGAGACAGGTGATATTACAGTGGGGGTCTGCCACCCAACCAGGAAGACCAAGTGGATGAGGCCCTCTATAGACAGATAGGAGCAGCCTTATGTTCACAGGCCCTGGTCCTCATGGGGGACTTCAACCACCCCAATATCCGTTGAAGGGACAATACAGCAGGGCAACACAGGACATTCCTGGAATGCATTGATAATAACTTCCTTCTCCAAGTGACAGAGGAGCCAATGAGGAGAGGTGCCATGCTGGACCGTGTTCTCACCAACAAGGAGGAGCTGGTGGGGAATGTGAAGCTCCAAGGCAGCCTTGGCTGCAGTGACCATGAGATGGTGGAGTTTGAGATCCTTAGGGCGGCAAGGAGGGTGCACAGTAAGCTCGCTACCCAGGACTTGTAGACAGCGGGGTGGATTGAAAACTGGCTGGCAGATAGAGCTCAGAGGGTTGTGATTAGTGGCACAGAGTCTAGTTGGAGGTCTGTGACAAGTAATGTTCCACAGGGGTCAGTACTGGCTCCAGTCCTGTTCAATATATTCATCAATGACCCGGATGAAGGGTAGAGTGTACCATCAGCAAGTTTGCTGATGACACAAAACGGGGAGGAAGGGGGGGGGGGGGAGGGCCCGACACCCCGGAAGGTGGTGCTGCCAT
>VFFE01006984.1:653300-664474 GCA_008921705.1 Burhinus oedicnemus | reverse complement strand
CTGTGCCTGGCTGTGGGCCCCAGGACAAGAGAGAGACAGACCAACAGGAGGGAGACCAGGAAGGGCCACCAAGGTGGTCATGGCGCAGGAGGAGAGGCTGCGGAGCTGGGTTTGTTCATCCTGGAGAAGAGAAGGCTAAGGGGGCTTTGCTGCCTGAGGGGACCTAGATGGATGGCAGAGCCCAACTCTTCTTGGAGGAGCTCAGCAACAGGGCAAGAGCAATGGCCACAGGTTGCATGAGGGGAGATGCTGACTGGACACAAGGGAAAAAATCTTCCCCATGCAGGTGGTGAGACACTAGAAGAGGTTGTCCAGAGTAGTGGTGCATCCTCCCTCCATGGGAGTATTCAAGCCTTGACTGGATGAAGCCATGGACAACCTGGTGTAGAACAATAGTTAGTCCTGCTTTGAGAAGGTGAATGGATGGGGTAGTCTCCTGAGGTCCCTTCCAATCTGAATTAGACTGTGTGATTGCATGATCTAGTAGCAAGGCATAATTCAAAGTGATTGAAAGATTGAATTTCGGTTTTAGATCTGCCACAGATACTCTGGAAGACTTTGAGACTCAGGTTCTGTGGACGTGAAGCTGAAATTATTATTGCTCTTTCAGCTTAATTTGTTAATATTTCTGAGGTGTTTGGAGACTTTGTGTGACAGATATGTCAAGAACATGCACTGAAGTACAGTATTCAGTGGCCCATTGCAAATGGGTCATCTGAAACTGAGGAATAAAAACTACTGGGCAATACAGCAAAACTGAGTCTGTTCATTAATCATTATTCTTAAAACAAATAGTACTGATGAATTTGACTGTTTATTGCTGTGTTTTATATCAATAAAAGTGCTACCTACGGATTTTCTTGAAACTGCTGCCAAAATGTTGGGTTTTGGGAAAATCAGGACCTGGTTGAAGGTTCACAGTGCCTTGGGCCAAACTTACCTGTCTACAGAAGGCCTTCACTTGCATCAGGTCCAAGCAGCAAGTTTGAATCACTTCTTAAAAAGTCCATTTTAACAAGATGCTGTGTGATTTGTATTAGGATTAAGTTAGATTTGGAGAGATCAAGAATCTGGAATGTCAGCAGCTCCGTTTGGTTGGTTACTTAGAGGAAATTGAGGAAGGTGAGCTTCCTATAACAGAAACTGATAACATTTGCAAAACTGCATCTGGTTGCAGTAGCTGCTTTTGAAGCTGCAGTCATAAATTAAAAATCTTTAACTGTTTTCTATACAATATTTTCTTTCAAAGATATTTTGGAAGATATCCTCCCCTGTGCCCTTCCCCCACACCAGAAGAGGGGAACCCATACCATACCATACCATACCATACCATACCATACCATACCATACCATACCATACCATACCATACCATACCATACCCATACCCATACCCATACCCATACCCATACCCTAATCTGCAAACCATTTTGGTGCCTGAATTTATTACTTTCAAGAGCTACAGCACTGATCATGATTTCAGGTATCATCTGTTGACTTTTTCTTCTTTTGTATCTTTTTTTCTAGTTGATATTTTGACTAAATCAGAAAAAAAACCTTGCAGCAAGAAGTTCACAAGGAGAAAATTTCTCAGCAAATTTTCTGAGGGGAACCAGTGGGAAGAAATGGCTAAAAAGCAAAGTTACAGTATGCTGAAGTAGAGTCTGCAAGTAGAGTAAGAGCTGATCCTGGTATGAGTAGGATATGTGGGGCTTTTGCAACCCCTTTGGGACTAGACAGAGCTGTAGGAGGTCTTCAAAAATTCAGAATAGGGAAGATGATAGGAAGATACCCCAGTGTTGCTGAAAATTTCAGCCTTCTTTTACAAAGTTAGCTTTATTCTTGCTGACCTCAAATCCTGGTGGGGGCTCCACAAGCTGTTTTTAGAGGTTCAAATGCATAGTGTCACATGGTATGGACTGTCAGCTGCCTCTCCAGGTGTCTGACTCTGTAAGACATTGGGAGTTTCTATAACAGAAATTTAGTTTTTGGTTGCGAGGAGAATTGAATACTACTAAAGGGAAATTACTTTCCCTGAGCTACTATTCACAAATGAAGATAGGAGCTCTTCCCCACTGATGTACATGGAAAGTTTCTGCAGTGTTGCTATACATTTTAAAGAAATGACTCAGAATGGCTCACTTGGCAATATTTTTAAAAGAACAGTTCAAATAGAAATTCTAAAATGATAAAATTAAAAATAATACAGATTGCAGTGTTGATATGTTGCAAATGCATCGCACTGTAGAGACTTTTGTGAAATGGTACAAAAATAGCCTATATCTACTTTAGCTCTTTGCAGGAGAAGGCCTGAATATTCTTTTATTTTAACTGTAAAAAAGAAAAAGATAAAAAAGATGGCTGCATCAATGTGCTTGACCAAGTCATATAAGCCAGTAAGCTGAATTGCATGTTATACCATTGAGAGGTCTCTGTGTAGGAGCTGAGTTGTCTGAAGATATCTCGAGGGCTGTCAGCCAAACCAGCACTCCCTGGTATAGCTTTCTCTGTAGAGCTGCATTACTCACTGTGCTTCCATACTAGGTGAATCTATTATCAGGTAGAAAAGTTTCTTCCTCCTGATGGAGAAAGGAAGATTTCCATGCCAGTGCTTTCATTTTTCAAGGGCAGAGTAGGCTGAGATTTCATGGTTAGTTCCCATGGGTCTTGTAAGTTTACCACCCTTACAAGAGAGTTTTCTAGAACAGCATTTTTTTCCAGCAGGATCCTGTCTTCAGTGCAGCTATTCTTCAGAACATCCAGGAGGTGTTAGCTGCCAGGCCAGTCTAGCAAGAGACTAGTTGGAGTAGTACTGTAGTGTTTATGCCTCTTTCTGAGCCCTTGACAAGAGTTTCAGAGCATTTTGGTGCCTCCAAAACCAGTGCTACTAGTGGCTTTGTCTTCACTGAGGTCAGTAGGACGCCTTTGAATAAGTGGGGTGGGTATATGGCACCTTGCGCTGTAGCTCTCTTTAGTGTGCCATCAGGCCAGGCAGGGCACAGTCCCTTCTGCCATAGATGACCTTTGAAAATTATCTCAGGCAAATTTTGAAGGGGCTAGGATTCGGCCTTTTCTCTCCATGGGGAATGCCAGTGTTATAATTAAGAAGCAAAATAAAACGCCACATTCCCCCTTGTCATGTTTTCTGTATCAGAGGTGTAGTGTACATATGGCTGGGAAACGTCTATGCGGTCATCTGACACAAAACACTTGAAAACAGGAAATTTTATTGTTGTGCCTCTGGAACTAAATAGATCTCATTCGTCCAATAAAAGTTATTGATATTCAGGGCTGCACTGCAAAATGATGTAGGATCGATTAGGGTTTAAGTTCCTAGGCTCTTTTTGCTGTGAATCATGATTGTATCACCTTGTATCTTGTACAAAGAAGTTGGTCTCTCCTTCAGCACTTGAGCAAGAGAAGCTGGGGAAGAGGAAGCCTCAGCTCTGTTCTTTCCTCACATTCCTTCCTCAAGAGGGAAAATGGCAGCCCCTGAGGCTCTTCTGTTCTCCCTGCTCCCCTTAGCAGCGAGGGGAAGTTCACTTGGACTAAGAGAATGGATAGGGAAGGACCTATTTTGCTTATCCACAGCATGACCTCTTAGGGTCATAGCATAAATTTGTTCTTACTTAATATCTTGTAGCCACTTAAAAGGTCATCACTGTGCTGTGCCATAGAAGAAAAAATAAATTCAATTAATTCTTTTGAATGGTCTGTTTTTAAAAATAGGATTAAAGCCTGACCACTTTTCAAACTGTTCCATTGTGAATAACACATACGTAAGAGATGACTCTGGGTTCATTACAGTTAAGAGCAGATCATCCGCATACATGCTGATTTTATGGAGATTTCTCCCCATGAGAATGCCTCCTCCATCTCTCTAGTGATCTGATCCTGGGGTCAGAACAAACAGCATGCCGGCAAGAGAGCATCCTTGCCTACCATTTTTCCCCTAATCTGAGGCCTTCTGACCTTTTTATTCTTTATCACTGATGAGAAGAGACTCTTGCGTATAAAATGACACTTCAGCTATGTTTGGGGGTGCAGATAAATACATAAAATGGGTCAGCGTGGTATACAAAAAAAATCCTAGGCTTTGCTTATTGCAATGCATTTCCTTATTGATCTTATTGAAGGCTTTTACAGTATCAGTGGAAAAAAGCTGCAGTTGGTTTCCATAAATCTCTAACTACTTCAATTAAAATCAACAACTTTCCTGTATTACGTGATGATAATCTTTTTTTTTTTAATAAAACCAAGTTGGTTAGGATTTATCAATGCCACAGGTATTTCTCTAGGCTCATAGTGAGAATGTTAGCTAGTACTTCATAGGCACAGTTGCATGAAACATTGATAACTAGGTTATTTTACCAGGTCTTTGCTTTATTTATAATAAATTAGTACTGTACCTAATTGTATTCCTCCTACAGGGAGAAGGCTTGCTGATAAAGTGTGTAGAGAATGATTAAATGTACACAGGCACATAGTAGGGTGACTTCTCTTCAAAAGATGCACAAAATTAAAATGGGAATGCTGCTTTCCCCGGTGGCTTGCCATTATTAAAAGTCTCAGTAGCATGGGAAATTTCTTCTGTAGGAATTGGGGAGTCCAAAAGTCTCTCTGGTTTATTGTAGGGAAGCTGAACTGTACAGTGAAACTCTGCAAGGCCTTTTTGATCCTTGAAGAGTTCTGATGAATATACATTTTTATGAAAGTTGTAAAGTGTTTTCATTTCCTTATAATCCCACCATGGTCCTGGAAGAACTGCCACTCCTGAGTGGTAACTGTGACAATAAAAGTTTTTGTTCCTATTGTTTTACTGTACAAGCCAATCATCTTCCTTACATAAAGATTTCAGGATTCATAAGGACAATCGCAATATTCAGCAATTTTCTTCTTAATGAGCTCAGTAATGCCTGTGTCTCTTCGAGCAGAGCCTTTGAATTGCCAGTTATTTCTTTTCCACTGATTCAGATGTATCCAATTAAATTTGACTTGGACACGTTCTGATATAACTATTACTGCTGACAGAATGGTGTCTAGAAACTTAGGGAAAATGTCTTGGCTCAGTATTACCAGGGATTTCAGGCAGGAATACATTAATAGACCTGGGAAAATATTTTAAAACACAATGTTTGTATGGACTTGGAATTCACAGTACTTCAACTCTTCGTGTGTAGACCACTGTCTGCCGGCACATCAGCACACCCGGGTACTGAAGGCTAATTGCAGGACTAGAAGTCATGTATTGCTACACATTTCTGGACCAGTTTTCAATATTTCATCTGTTTTTGTAGCAGGAGGGGTCTGGCTGCACAGCCACTGAGCATCTAGCACTTTTTGAAGGGAGCCATTGAGTTTCAAGTGTGCTACAGAAAATCAAGCCAATACAAAATGTTCAGTATATACATGTACCTTAGAAACAATCTGTTGGATCAAATTTGGGCAGACTTTTGTTTGTATGCATGTGTTGAGGTGTGTTGTCAGGGCTGCAGTGGTACTTGGGGTGAGCAAAACATAAAGGTACTGCCCAGGTTGCAGTCACAGGGGTTCTCAGCACTCAACACCATTTGCTCCAGGTCTCCTTTGCTTTTTTGTTGGCCATGAGCAGGCAGAGGAATATATTTGTATGTCGAAGTTTCTATTGCAATTAGTCTTGAAACCTAGTCTTGAACCTAAGACTCCATTGTACTCATAATCAGTAGTCCACCCTGCTTATTCTTCCACATTGCAAGGGCCACATTTTGAAAACAGAGAGACAGGCCAAGCATGAGGAAACCCACAGACCCCATTAACAGTGGCATGGATCACGAAGTGGTAGGACACACAGAGAATACATCACTTGCCCTCTTTAATAAACTTTTCTATGAGGTATCTCTACAGTAACAGTCAAGGTAGTGGTCTAGTGGACATTTGGTTTGATTTAGGTA
This sequence comes from Burhinus oedicnemus, assembly GCA_008921705.1. NCBI lineage: Eukaryota > Metazoa > Chordata > Aves > Charadriiformes > Burhinidae > Burhinus > Burhinus oedicnemus. The sequence continues at coordinate 658,546 of VFFE01006984.1, read as the reverse complement.
AGATAAGTTGGTAAGAGAAGGTGGAAATGCATGGTACTTTTCCCAGTGTATTGGTCCCATCAAAGCTGGACCTGTCCCAGGATGGTAAGGAGTGGGGGGAACCTTAGAGATACTCAGAAGATAGTGGGCAAAATCTGTGGGTTATTTTACCAAACTGTTTAAATGTTACCTGTTGACCTGGGGTTTAGTAGCATTATTAGGTAGCAAAACAAGGCAGTGTGTCGGGGTGCTGGGTGAGAAAAAGGAATTTTTGATGTTAGATGGTGGAACAGCATAGCCGCGCACATGAAGTTGCAGATGAGGGTGAGGATGTCTGTGGTCATGGTTAGGCTTACAAACCTTGGCAGGTGTCAGCCGAAAACATGATATTTAACCTCTATACCTTTGGTTTCATCTATTATTCTTCTGGAGACCAGAGAAAAGGATCCTAGCACTCAGTCCCTGTGCGGAAGCCTCATTTCCTTCCACTGTACGTCCAGTTAGCAGGAGTCCACAATATTTAGGATGCTGCAGATTCTGCAGTCCTTATTCAGATAACATTTCACAATGAATTAAGGACATTTGTGTCTAAATGAGTAATTCAGGATTAAGGCCTTCAGGAGTCTGAGCTTCCTCCTACACACCACTATATATTGAATTGAAGGCATGTGTGCTGTGCTAGTTGCAGGACACACTATTCCCAAAATAAGCGTAGAACCATCTAAAACCAGCCTTTTATTTCCACCATGAACTAAGCCCACGCCATGACGTCCCATCAACTTAAGAGTGGAGTAATTTATCTGTGTTCAACAGAAGACAAAACACATGGATTACGTTTTCCTAAAGCCCTGGTTTTTACATATTCTGTGAATTACTTTCTTCTCTGAATTGTGAAAAGACTGTATGTTAAACAGTGTTTTATACACCAAAATAATGCACTTTCATGAAACGGACTGGTACCCAAAATAACTACAAAAACACATCTCTGGCTTACTGAAACTGCAGAGCATCCAGAGCCATGAATTCATTGTGCACTCACATACCAGAATAGAACATCATATGCAACTTTTGTGATTTTTCTAGTCCCTATCATAAAAGCCATAATAAATGGAGACAGATCTTTAGGAAGTGCAAGCATTTGTTTACTCACATCCAAACCTGTGTAGTTCTGCTGGCTACGTAGCATGCAGCAGGCTCCAGGGGCACAAAAGCTCTTAATGTGTCCCCAGGTTGCATATTGCTGTGCCCAGAGTTTGGGCTTCCAACCAAGGAATTCTTTTGCAAAGAAGCAAAAAACATGCTAATTTTTTTTCTTCATTTTGGGTGAGTCAAAACACCTAGCTGCATTTGAAAGTTGCTCTTTTGGCAGTGCTTTTTATCTATGTATGGTGCACGTGCAGCTGTAAGCACATCCGGGTGCGTTGGCCAAAGTATATCATATACCTGTCTCCAAAGACAAATGCACACATCTGCAAATCCAGCATACTACAGATTTGGATGTTATTGTAAGCTGCTCTGCTGAGGTTGCCCATCTCACCTTTTGGCTACAAATATCACAAGGGAGATCATGATCTGTCTTCTTGTTTATCAACAAGGAAAATGATAAGCTGACTGTGGAGTCTGATCAGCACTTTGCATCTTTTCTGAATGGATAAATAAAAACCTAGTGTTCTCTGAGTTTGACTATGATTTTCACCTTTAAAGGAGCTTGGTTGCTCTGAGATTTCTGTTTCAACTCCTGAATGGCTGCATACCATAGTCCTGTCTACTGTGTGTCATTGTTATAGCTCTTTTTGCTCTCCTTCCACTGCTGCGCATTGGGGCTACCCTCTCCAGACCAACATGCTTGCCAGTTATTATCTCTTTAATGTTAGGAGAAAAGAATTGTAAATATCTTTCTTAATTTCTGATCACTGAGCTCCAGAAGACTGTAACTCCTTGTGTTGTTCCTCATTTGGGAGCAAATGTTTGTAAAGATCCTAGCTGTTCAGTTTAGGACAATTATAAACCATGGCTTGCTCATTCTTTCCTCCTTACTTGTTACAGTCTCTTACTAGAGTGCCTTAAAATTGCTGCTCCTATGCCTATGGCTTGAGATAACTTCATCTTCTAAGGTTTCACAATGCAATTGTGCTTTAAAAGGGGATATGTTGAACAAATTGGTATTTTCTTCCAGCTTAGTCAGGTTATTTGGTTACATTTTAAACTTTGATTCCACACAGACCCAATCTTCCACTCATTAACCAATTATTTTTAAATAGAATAATTATAGATCGTAATTTAGTATGCATTTTCTTGAGAAAAAGGGCAAATTAATACATGTAAACATGGGTGAATCTAGTTAAATAAACTGTCCACAAAATCCTTACAATATGTAAACAACATTTGTTATGCCTTGGAGATAGCATATGATTGGACTCATGAGACCCTGTTTATCCTACTGAACAGTTTCTTTTATAACTTCAAAGGGAATTTTATATATTTATGGCAATAGCAGGGTGTTAAGTGTAGCTAGACAGAAATTATACCTCAGCTATTTAGTTAATGCCAATAGGGATTAAATTAGATTTTATAGCTGTTAGTAGAAGTCTGTTTTGTAGCTAACAAGTGGGATTTTTAAATCCTGGAAAGCATAATCCTATTATAAAACTGGCAGCTGAATTAACATTATCTAGGAAGCAAGTCTTCACGGATTAACATTTTTTGACATTAACAAAGAAAAACTAATGCTACAGGGATATTAGATGCTTTTCCCAAAAGTAGGAAAAAAAGGAAAGTGAATATAGGACAAGATAAATGGCACAAATACTGCAGGAAGGAAAAATGGAGTGAAATATGCATGAGAAATTAAATCTGGGAGTGGCCATGTTCTGCCTCAAATACAAAAGAAATACACTGGGTAGGAAAAGGCTCCACAATTGGTAATTCATATGTTAGCCCACACATTGATTTATACGTGCCTTGTGACTAATTCACAGTTATCCAACATGAACGTGGGATAGCCACGAAGGCTTTCCCCTGTCCTGAGAGCTGAGGTCTTTGCGTTACAGCTAGATGTTATAGGAGCCAAGGACTAGCACCACTGCCGAAGAAACACGCCTCCCTTTACTGAACAGGCCCATAAAGCTGTTCCACAAAGACCCTGATGAAGTTCTCCTTACATACCTTGAAGGACAGTTATGGGACAACTGCTGTAGGCAGTGGTACAGGAGATGAGTGGGTCACTGAACTTGCTTGTCTGGCAATATCTTATTCTAGGCATTGATAGACTAAACACCTATAAGGGTATATGCCATGTCATATTTCAATTTAAAAAATTTTGTCCTCATCACACTTGCAGAGCAAACCTTTTATTACTTAAAACTGTGAAGTATACATCTCTTGTAAATTATTTTACAAGCTCTGTGTTTAGTATCTGAGCACTTATTCACAACTGCAATAATGAAAGTAGTATTTTGTTGTGTGGAGGGTTAAGAGGAATCTACTTGATAAACTTATCAGTCACAAAAACATGCCGAACAATTTCTTCCAGATTTTGCAACGTCATATTCAGTGTTGTTGACCCAGTACAGATTTTACTGTAACTGTATCTGTTGGCTCCCATCTTGTCTCACAAATTTCTTCCTTCTTATCAAATAGAGTTTCATTAATTACTAATGAGTGCTAAACTGAAACAAATGGTTCTAACTTTGCCTTCCAACCTCCCAATTTCTTGGTTCAAGTAAAGCAGAACTAGATCTGAGACACTGTCAGACTGGGGTTTTGTAATCAGAGATTTAACTGTGGCTTTACAACCCTAATACATGGCTTCACCAGTTGATTCATGGTTTGGTGCTTTTGAAATGCTGCATTTTTCCTCCTTGTTGGTTGCTACTTTAACCATTATTACTTACTGGGTTACATTTTTACCAAGCTTCTTTTGCGCCAGAGCACGTGTGTATAGCAATCATTGCTGTGGTCAAATCCGTTACCAGAGGTGTGGCTGTGGCTGCCTTAAGGGCTTTCTTAAATCATCGTTATGTAGCACAGACTTAACCTTGCAAACCATATAACAACATCTAAGCTGTGGAAATAGTGTGAAATTTCTAACTTCCCAAACTGTCCTCCTCTGAAGTTAGTGCCATGAGGAAGAACCTTGGCACCATTATGTCAGTGGGAAAACTCACACCATTTGTCATCGACACGACCAAGATTTATCCCCTGTTGTGTGCATGTTGCACCAACGATAATGAACCCTAGTGGGAATTGGAAATAGTTGCTTGCCCTCTGTTGTGGCTCCTTTTCAAAAATCAAACTCCCAAATGTGAGGGGTTTTAAATTATTTTTCTATATGTAGAAGTATGCAACAGTCCATAAGCCTGGTGCTTTAAAGCATGCAGGTATCTTTTAGCCATTGCCGCAGCCCTCTGAGGTGCTGGGCATCTTTGGAGAAATGGAAGTAGAAAGTGCCTGTGATTTCTCACATCAGGAAGGACATGAATTTGATGTCTCCCACAAGCATATGGTCCTTAGATAAAGGACTTATCTTTCCTTCCCCCTTAAGTAATGAACAATTCTATAATATTTTAGAGTTTGTTTCCAGTTTTGCTGTCTGGGTTGGAAAGTATACAGATTTGTCCCATAAGACTTGGGTTGTTTTTAAAACATTTGCCTAGCTCCTCAGCTTGTGTGAATAGGTTTAGCTCTTCATTTTTAGTATGGTGACACATCAGGTAAAGCAGCTCTCAAATTAGAATTAAAGAAAGATTATGTGGGAGGAGAGAGTTATATGACTGGGGAGTTGCATCCACATCACCTGGCTGGACACTTATCATCTGCCGTCAGTCTCTGGAAGAGAAAGATGGACATGAGAGGGGGCAATGTGGTTACTGAGCAGAGCACCTTTTGTTCTGTGACAAGTGGTGTAGGTCTGTGACAAGTGATATTCCCCAGGGGTCACTACTGGCTCCAGTCCTGTTCAACATATTCATCAATGACCTGGATGAAGGGATAGAGTGTACCATCAGCAAGTTTGCTGATGACACAAAACGGGGAGGGGGGGCTGACACACCAGAAGGCTGTGCTGCCATTCAGCGTGACCTGGATAGGCTGGAGAGTTGGCCAGAGAGAAACCTCATGAAGTTTTTTTTTTTTGAGTCTGGAGAAGAGAAGAGAAGAGAAGAGAAGAGAAGAGAAGAGAAGAGAAGAGAAGAGAAGAGAAGAGAAGAGAAGAGAAGAGAAGAGAAGAGAAGAGAAGAGAAGAGAAGAGAAGAGAAGGCTCTGGGGAG
>VFFE01006984.1:613203-651945 GCA_008921705.1 Burhinus oedicnemus | reverse complement strand
GCAAAGGTGGCCAATCACCTCCAGGGCTATGCTGGCACAGGTGCAGCCAGCAGGTCCAGGGAAGGGGGTCCCTCCCCTCCACTTGGCTTTTGAGGGTCTCCCGGGGAGGGGGAGCTGTGCCTGGCTGTGGGCCCCAGGACAAGAGAGAGACAGACCAACAGGAGGGAGACCAGGAAGGGCCACCAAGGTGGTCATGGCGCAGGAGGAGAGGCTGTGGAGCTGGGTTTGTTCATCCTGGAGAAGAGATGGCTGAGGGGGCTTTGCTGCCTGAGGGGACCTAGATGGATGGCAGAGCCCAACTCTTCTTGGAAGAGCTCAGCAACAGGGCAAGAGCAATGGCCACAGGTTGCATGAGGGGAGATGCTGACTGGACACAAGGGAAAAAATCTTCCCCATGCAGGTGGTGAGACACTAGAAGAGGTTGTCCAGAGTAGGGGTGCATCCTCCCTCCGTGGGAGTATTCAAGCCTTGACTAGATGAAGCCATGAGCAACCTGGTGTAGAACAATAGTTAGTCCTGCTTTGATGAGATGAATGGATGGGGTAGTCTCCTGAGGTCCCTTCCAATCTGAATTAGACTGTGTAATTGCATGATTTTCCTAGTGGTTAGAAAACTTGTCCAGGAAGCAGGGTGCAGAGGTCTATTTGTCCTTAGCTGGAGTGATGGCGGCACCCTGCTTGCTAAATAAAACTCTGATCTGTAGGCACACACCACTGTGGTAGAGACACCCTCCACCTTGCTTTAAATAAGTAGGTATTAACTGGGCCAGAGAGTGAATCTAGGCCTGAAGCTGACTTTCTAGCTCAGTGAATAGAGCATGAACCTAAGAGAAGAGAGACCTGGATTTCCATCTGTGCTCCAGGGACAGCTTATACATTTTAGCCTATGGCTTTTTTTCAAACATCACAGTGCATGTGTCCCTATGTGGTTCTAGTCCTAGTTTACTAATCTAATCAAGAAATCAGATCCTCAACAGGCGTGAAACTGGTACCATCGAAGGTACTGCTATACTACCAGGGAAATTTTCATTTATGCTTTTTCTTAACAGCCTGCCACCTCCATGAGCATCTCTTTCTCTTTGAAAACCTTGAAACAATTCACATAGTTTTTACTGCTTTTCTAGTTGTAAGTGGAAAATTATATATTTTACTTACAACTGCTGACAGCTATTTTTTCCCTCCCTCTGTACTCATCCCTCACCTGTTGCAGTTTGAAAAACGATTCAACTCAGTTCTATCTTTTGTTGGAAGTGCCTGGATAGAGACTGCAAGAGTCAGGACAAGAAAAAAACAGTGTGCCAAATCCACCAGCCCATTAGAGCCAGTTCCACCATAAGTGAAGCTAAGCAAGTGTTGCCAATAGACACATGCATCCACTTATTTACATATATCTGTGTGTGTCTGTATACATATGTATATATACTTTCTGACTGTGCTAAATAAACAGAGTGGCTGGCCACTCAGTTCAGCACAGTCAGAAAGTAGTGACTTTACCAGCACGCACGTAAACACAGCACTCATACAAACATGGACCGTATGATGGCCAAATCCTGTTCACCATCCTGCATATACTCCCTCTGTATAGTAGTATGCATATACACACATAATGTCTGTATAATATATATTTATACACACATAATATGGACCAGCCATATCTGGCCTTAAAGAGTCAGTATATGCTGTAGCTGGCCCCAGATTCCCTGTCTCCTCAGTTTCTATCCCCTGGACCTACGAAGGATGGATGTTCATGGCCCCACTGCAGTTGCTGTTAGTCAGACTTCCTTTCATTAAACACACACATGCACATGCACACACACACTGGAGTCCCCTGTAGCTGGCCCCAGATCCCAAGAACGATTCAACTTATCTTACCATTAGCCTGAGAATTACCACTTCTTATTGCCCGTAGCCATATATGTTAGTAGATTAAAGACAAGGTTTCTCAAAGTCAGAGATTGATGGCAAGTAACTTGCTGTCACTGTTTTTTTCAATAGGAGCTGGGTGTTAAACTTTTATTCTACAAGTGTAGCTATGAAATGAACAGCTGTAAGTGTAGCGTGCTTGAGCATCCTATAGAATTAGGAAGGAAACTTCACAGAACTAATACATGTTTTATTTGCGATTAGAAATGCAAAGTACTGTATCACTGTATCACTTAGCTGCGCTGACCCACATGTGAGGGTCTGTACATGCAGCATGTTTTACCAATCCTTTTGTAGAAGGTGGAGGAACAGCTCAACTGGGTTAAGCACAGTAGATGGTATAGATAGGAGCTTCTGGCTACCCTGCTGCTCTCGCAGTTGATTAGCTGTTTTCAGTAATTATGCATTTCCATCAGGGGTGCAATGGTTATCACCTCTGGTAATGAGATTACTCCCATTTCATACAAGTGTAATGTTCTGCCAGTTCCCTTTTGGCACTTTACACGTTTCCTTGACTCGCGCTCTCAACGCTTGCCGAGGTTGCTCACCATATTCTCTCCTATGGACTCACCGAACTGTGCAAACAGGTTCCCCAGCATTTGTCAGTCTCGTGGAAGCAACCTATAGGCATGCCAAGGTAGCTTCACAGCACGTACAGTAGAGCTTGCTTTGCAGTAACTGCAGTGAACTAGTTCAATTTTTTTTTGTTGTTGTTGCTTGTTTTTCCCAAGTGGCTGCAGTAGGCTGTCACAGAATGGGAATTTCATGTTTTTCACTTATATGAGGCATCTCTGTAACCCATGACATAGCATCCCAAAACCCCCAAAACATAGGTTTGCATCCCATTCACCACAGAAGGAAAAACAGATAAGTCACTATCCTTTCACTACAATATTGAAAAACTTGCAAACTTCACTGGGATTCCCTAAATACAGAGTACTCATTCCCAAAGCACTGTTAAAAATCATTATTGCCAATTATAGGACCCAGAGAAGTGGATACTGGTGTTGCATCTGACTTATACAAATAAATTGTCTGTTCTTCTGGTGCTGAGTAATCACCCTGGAAATTTTTTAAATGGGAAGAGAGAGAAATACCCCAGTAAAGGACATAAATCATTGAAGATGATAGAAGATTGTGATGCACATTACTGGAGCTTAACAAAGAGGAAAGAGTATGCAGTGAAACATTACACTGCAAGGAGCTGCAGATTCCAGGCATTCCTTTTGATGGAGCCTCTGAAGGAAGGATAGAGGCTGTGTACCCCTTTTGAGACAGCTTTACAGGTCACAGATCTGGCCTAAACAAAAGTATTTTTTTCTAAACTACTCCTTTCATTTTCCTCCTCCTCATGTCAGGACTCCAGCAGAGTTTTGTAAGCAGTCCGAGGGCTGTCCTGGCAGCATCTACCTCCCTGCCTCTGGGGACCGATTCCAGGTCATAGATCAGAGGGAAGGTATACTTCATAGAGCGCCTTGGCGCTAGCACACCTCCTTTCATGGTTATTTTTTTTTTTCCTTCCGGAGTGTGGCATGAAAAGGGCAACACTGTAGGCTACCAATCAACCACCTCCTTAAAATAAACCCCATCATCACAGTACTTTCATGTAGACATCCCAGGGAGTAAGCTGCGTGGTGCAAAGAAGGGCATCTGGTTTTCACCCTGTTCTGGAAATCGAGTGAGTACATAAATGTGGTTTTTGCCAAGAAATATAAATGCAAGTGCTTGAGCGGCAGCCTTGGAGTGCAGAGACATCCTTGACTCTCCATGTGGTTCCAGGAGCCATGTGACAAGTTCCTTTAATGTTTTTTCCCATTAAAATTGATCCAAGATCCCAAAAGAAATTAAAATCCCCCTTACGTGTGAAGCTGCCAGATTTCCAAAAGGAAAGAATCTGGTCAGGAGACCAGAAAACAATGCTACCTCTGCAGAAAACCTCTCCTGTCTCTTCAGGGAAAGGTCTTCAGCCTGAAGGTGCTGCTAAAACCAAGCGCTTCCAAGCAATCGTATTTAGGGGAAAAGAGTTTAAAGGTGCCTTCTTTAGGAACGGGAGGGCCCGAGCCTCCCACGCCAAGAGCACTCACAAAGGAGCTGTCAGACGAAGCCTGCCGCTCAAGGGAACAGTCTCCTCCCTTCCTCCTTTTCCGTATATCCTTTCTTGCCCACAGCCCTTGTTTTCAACATGCTAAAATGAGACAGGGTGGTGCTCAATCCAGTTGCTTTCTTTGGGCTTTAGAGACTCAGGCTTTTGGAGGCCGGGCACCAGCTGTGAAGTTAAATTGATAAGATCTACATTTCAACAGAATAAGACATATAATTCACCCTTGAAAAGTCAGAAGCCTTATTTCTGAGAAACTACTACTTAAGAGAAGATTTGACTATACTCCTTAATTCAATCTAATCTACCCAGTCTAATTATACGCTCATTTCTACTCTAGTTTAGAAGAACAGCAATATAAAAAAATCGTACAAAATTTGGGATCTTTTTCAGCATTGCATGAGGTCACTAAGCTTGGGTCATGTAAGTGCTGTGAAGGCAACACCATGGAGTTTTCATTGAAAGGGTTTGATAAGGGACTTAGATTGTTGCAGAGGGAAACGCACTCGGAAAATCTCTCTATTGAACTTGTTACTTCATGTAAAGCAGTAGCTGCAATAATAAGAAAAAAATCACATCTAATTTCCTGGAAAAGTGGGAAGTGGAGAGAATATATTTTAATAGCAGTCATATTATTAACTCTTTGAGATTCCAGTATATTTCAGTGATCTCTAAACACAGCTGTACAGTACAAGTGCCAGTGCTGGCACAAGGACCATCTGAGAAAGTTCCCCGTTGTGCCAAGACTGTGACATTGCGTTCTGTTGGAGATCTCTTTGGCTCCGTTTCATGCATACCTAGCAGATTTAGCAGATTGTGAAAATGAATGTTTTCCATTCTCATGGCTGATTTTTGCATGCATCTGTTCACTCATCTAAACCTTAGTTACATGCTGCTATGAGAATGAAAGGCTATAATTTTTTCCTTGGAAATTGGGATTGTTTCATGCACCACAATTTCTGCTTAAGGATCCTGCACAGAAATTGTGAAACACTTGTCTTACTAATGTCTTAGAAAAAATCGTAGCTACAGGGATCTATTTTTCTCTCCTTCTGCATGCATATCTGGGCTTCATGTTATAAGAATTATGTGCATAAATCAAGAGAAAAGTACTCCCCCTAGAATGGAAAATACCTGTTGGCAGGTACCAAAAGATAAATATTTAAACATGGCATTTGCATATGACATTAATAAACCCACAGTGATTATGTCACAATTTCTTTATTGTAATTCATGGTGCTTACTTCACATAGCAGGTTGCAAGTTACTGTTAGTGCACAGAGTTTGCCAAATTGTTTGAATATTGTAGCTGTGCTATATTACAGGGCTTACACAGGCATTTATATGCTCAATATTCCTCTTTTTATTTTTTGGAAAAAAAATGGCCTGGCAATTAGCTGGATACAATGAGCTTGAATAGGGTCATGAAAGAAACCTGATGTATGTGACACTCCAGAATTAACAATGTTTACACTCTCGCTTTTTAAAAATTGCATTTCTGGCGTGTTAGCTTTTTATGCTGTAATTTCACTGTAAGTGTTTACCATTCTAAATATCCTTTAATATTAATTTTTTCCATGAACCAGGGGTTTAAATGGCTTAACCATGTTCTCATAAGAGATGTAGGCAAAGACAAAGGCTGAGGTTCAGATAACTCTCAGCCCACCGAACCCCTGCAATGTTTCTAGTAAATAGCGCAAGTCTGTTGTTTTTTTCAAAATTATTTGTGCTCTGCAGATTTGTATTCCCTTTGTTGCAGCGATGTACTTTTCTGAGCCTTGTCCCTGTGCCACCAAAATTAACATGCACCATCTAAAAGGTAAAGACAAGGATACAAAGGCAAAAAAGCCATCAGGAGAAGCATTGTGCCCCACAGTACTCTTAAAACACTTGCTTCTTGTGCATCCAAAGCACCCATTAAACCTTTATATCACTCTTCAGAGACTGTCATTTCTTTTTCCACAGCATAAAGTTTACTGGTTCTTCTCTTTTCTAAGGCACCCTCTTTGCTGAGTAGTCACACAAAAGGAACAGAGCTAAAAAGTGAGTCACATTAGTCATGCTGCGTAAGGTCCAGTGAAGTGGATTTCCAATTATTGCTAATTTATTCAAGGGTAAATTGTTGCACTGCGAGGGGGCTAGCAGTAGGGGTGGGTGCAGAGCCACGCCGGCCCAGCGGGCGCCCGGCAGGGCACATCATGCAAAGGCTGTCATGGTTGCTGCATCTGCCAGGGGCTGGCTTCAAAATGCACGCACGCACGTGCAGGGGTCGCTGCGCCATCTCGCAGAAGGAGGAAAGAAAGGTTGGGTTTCATTGTCCCCTTGCTCTTCTGTGTGCTCTCTGGGGATCCTGGTTGAGCTAGACCTGAGTGTTGGTGGTCAGAGGAATGTCGGGTCTGCACTTGTGGCTGGGTCCTACCAGAGGCTGGAGCCTGGTGCTTCTCATGAGGATGGGGTGCTTCCTGCTCACCTGTTTTCACCTGAACTGTGTTTTCCTTCTGGTTTGGGGGTATTTTGTGGAGGAGAAAGGGAGCACCGTGACCGAAGGCTACTGCGTAGCAATAATGCAAGCAGCTTCCAGGGCCCCGAAAGGTCTCTGGGGGACCCTCCACTGCCACACATGCTTGGCTGTGCCCAGCCATAGAGGCAACCGAGAAGGCTTGCCCATCTGCAGGTATGTGCTCTAACTGGCACTCTGTAGTCCAGGGAGCTCATAGTCAAGCCCTTCACTTCTGCTTTGTGCCCATACAGTGTTGCTCCTTCAGCTTTATCAGCAGCATGAGTTTCAAACCATTGCTCGTCTGGCACTGCTCAGCTCTCCATTATCTTCTCTCTAACATCCATGACTCCAGTAAGGACATGTAGAAGAATTAGTATTTCATTTTTCAAGACCCCGTCCTCTGCAAGCTGGTACATACACTAGCCGTGCTCTGGCAAGCCAGGGTAGGAAATGTCCCTGTTCACCTCATGGAGCAGCTAATAATGCTTTTTTTAATGTGGCTGAAAAGCTCACATGTGTGGTCTTCTTCGCTAGCATGGATAAAGACACTTTTGCAATGGATAGATATGTAACCTTGTGGTTGAGAACAGCTGGTTTGGTTTTAGTGGCAAGCAGTGTGTTTCTGGCTGGGCGCTGTAGCTGACCATGGGAGCCAAGTCCATCTGGGCCTTTCCCCAAGGGCCACCCTCCCTGCTATGACTGAAGGGTATTTCCCCGTTGAGCCTGCCAGCCTTTCGCTGCAAAGGAGCTAACTTTGGGGATCTTCTAAAAAGCTGAGGATATTTTCAATGGAGTTTAGACACACTGCTTTAAAAGTCTGGTTTAGCCCATCCAAACCTCTAAGTCAGAGACACTTAAAGTATTGTTTCATAGCAATTTCCTCTGCTCAGTGAGTACAGTGGTACTCGCAGAGCCAGAAAAGGCTGTGTTTTCCTTCTGCAATAGGAAGAAATACAGTAAAACAGGTGGGGCTTGGTGCTTTACAGATTGGAACTAATCCTGCTGTCTCTTGCACTACTAATTTAAAATTTGCATTCTGTTGAATTCAAAGGAAAATCAGAACACAATGCATTTCTTCAAGGAAATGAAATGTCCTTAGGCTTTTAAGACCCTGCACGCTAGGATCTTATTTTTATCCAATCTTATTTTTACCAATTCTTATTTAACTTACGATGCTTTGCAAAATTTTCCTACACATTTCTAATATGTGTGTGTGAAATTGTTGTGGAATTACAGGTTCTGGGTTTGGGCAGAAGGTTGTAAAGTGTTTACATTTGTGAAGATTTTGGTAAACTGGAATGCTACTGTATTCTCCACTTACCTAATATTTTACATAATGGAGATGTAAGTTTGCTTGCCTTCCTCTTTTTTTTGCCATTATAAAATGTAAGAGCTGAGAAGCAATTAGAAATGGTGATTTTCTTTTGGCATCTGAAAACTGTTAATAGTTGGAAAGTTATGTTTGCGGCATAGATTGCTAATAAAATTCGCCTCTTCCTGCCAAAATCAGAGAGTCCAATTTTCAACATCTCCCCAGTCTCTCTCTCTGCACGAGCCGTTCACACTGAACTGGCTGCACTTCTGGCTGTTTTGCTCGTGCACTCTGTCAAAAAATATTTTCTGCATCTCTAATTTCATCAAGATATGCTTGACTGCGAGCGTCAGCATCACTGAGCGCAAGTGTTTAATTCAAAATTCACTGCGTCTGTGGCTGCGGCAGCCGAACAACTGAAATACCAGTGAGGAACCAGACCACTGAGGTGCTGCGGTTTGTTGGTGTGTTTGTGCAATTAGATGGGAAACGTCACTCTTGTGTGACTGCCTGTGCTCAAGCAGTGCTCTGTTGACCAAATAGCATCCACTTCTAATACTCACATCAGCAAAGAGCTATATATAAAACCCCTGCATTTTATTGTTGTTTTATAGAGGTGTGTGCCATACTTTGAGAAATAAAAAATACCCTTTTTTCTTCCCCCATTAGTCATAGTAACACATTTTTAAATAGCAGTCTGCAGTGATAATTATCTCATCTGTGTGATTTCTAAGGTATTTGTTACACTGAGATACAGTCAGCAGCGTTAAGGTTTCAGGAGTCCTAAAGTCAGATGTGGGTAGGATGGCAAAGGTTGTAAAGAGCTAAGACTTGAAGAAAATAGTTTGAAAAAATTTGGGGTGTCTGCCTGCCCCTTAAATATGGATTGTTTTTAGGAATGTCAGTTGTTTTTTAAATGAAGCTGTATCATTCCTGTTTGATGTGCTCTTGCTTTCACTGTTGATCATGATCTACCTTGGATGTAAATATGATACTGTGATTATCTCCTGCCCTGGCTATTTTATTGTCTTTATTTTATTGTCCTGCACAGGTAGCTTTTCTTGAGCACTGGTGTATGGGGAGAGGTAGATGCCCAGGATATTGAGTAAGTGACGTTAAGGCACTGCGCTTCTAACAGGGGTTGCCTTTGGACATGGCTGTTGTACAGTGAGGGGGCGTGGGTTGGGAGCGGGCAGCTACCCAGACCCTTGGAGGTGTGGGGTACAGCTGGGCTGGTGCGGCCCAGCATAGAAAACAAGCCACTGAACTCAATTCACATCATGTGTAAATCCAACCATTGCTGATCTTCCTTGAATATATTTAGTGAGGGAATTGGGTTTAGTGGGTGATTGTTTCGAATGATGAGCTGTTCATTACATCTGTTTTCCTTGACTGCTGATGTGAAATAATTGACAGATGAAATGTGAGAGGATAATTTCATGTTTCACACCAGTGACTCCATTTTATTTGGTACCCTTCTCACATGATTGGGAAAGACTAGTGTCGTATGAATCCTGAATGGTGAATCAGCAGGTCAATGATGAGGTCATACCAAGACCTCCCGAAAAGCTCTTTGTTGTTGTTTTGGTTGGGTTGGGTTTTGTGTAGGCTTCTGAATAGATTTCGTGCTGCAACGTGCAGTTTCAGTAAGTGTCCCTTGGTTCAGATTTATTCCTGGATGGCGCTGTCAAAGATTTTAACTCTCTGACAGCAACGATACTTGGTGGCTGTCCTTTTTCTGGTTTAGCGGAGTTGCCAGTGGTTGATCAGACACGGACATTCACCTGTGCTTTCAGCCCAGGTATAATATCTTTGTCTTAGGGCTAAACAGTGCTTGCATGAGCTTGTGTGATACCTTGTTAGGGAAAACAGGGCTCCTGGGCTCTGCCTGCATCAGGCAAACCTAATGAATCATGGGATTTAATCAGAAAGGAAGGGCCAGACACAGGCGAAACAAAACCTGTGGTAGGTTTTATCCTGGTAGACAGGCCTGAAACATCCTTAACTGCTTGCTTTGCTTCTCCAGTACCTTCCGATGCCACTGGTTCATAGCAGAGGGCAGTCCTGTGTGCTATGAAATCAAATGACTGATCCAAACCACAGCAGGTACTGACGGTAGAAATGAGACCTTAGTCGCTGGGAATAGCTCCCCGGTGCAGTCACCAGTGTTTACGCACCGGCGTCCAGCAGAGGAGTTTGCAAAGCAAAGCAAAGGTGCAGAAATCCTTCCCCTTTTTCCATTACAGATTGGAAATTAATGTTTGCGTTGTAATCCTAAAGCTGTGCAGAGGTCTGTAAAATAGAGTTTGTCTCACATTTGTCTGGTTAGACTCGACACCGAAAAGATAGCAGCATTTCCTCCTGCTGCCCCCATGATGGGAGAGGGTGGGGGGCTTGGAGCATGGCTGCTAACGTGAGCACAACATTGGCGACAGCATCCTGGCATTCAGAGTGCTAATCCTTTCCGTGTTTCTGAGGTGCCTATCAGTAGGGTTTTCTGATGGACTGATGCTCTGGAAATAGAGCTGATTTCTAACTTACAGAGGGCTCCACACCATACCCACCTTGCGAACTCCTAGCACAAGATAAATAATTGTTTTGCACTTCTGCTTCCTGTCAATGGTACTATTCTTGCTACCATTCCCAGCCCTGATGCTCAGTCTCCCGGCCAGCAGGTGTGGGAAGCTCAGTGAGGGTGGTCCAGCCTCGGCGCGCTCTGTGAGAGTGTATCCTGTGTTTCTCAATAACAGCCTCTCCAACCGGCGGATGAGCCCCAGAGGGAGTCCTAGACAGTCCTGTGTTGGGCAGAAGAAGTTGGCAGCAACACAGGGCCTCAAGGATGGAGTTTATAAAGCCGGGAAGAAGTCCCCTCCTGTGGCGCGATGCTCTGTGCCAAGGCCGTCATCCTTCCAGCCAAGGCGGGCTGGATGGGTCTCCCGTAAGAGCCTGTCAGCCCCTTTCATTAGGCAGCCGGAGGGGCTGCCACTGAGTGATACGCGGCACCTCCTTCCACCCCGTGCACACTCTCGGCCAGCCAAGGGAACAAGAGGCTGGGATTAGAAATCAGACTCTGGGTTTTCTGCATGACTGTGCAGGGCATATTAGCATTAGACCCCCCTTTTTAAAAAAAAAAATAAATATTATCTATTTGTTTTTTCCCAGCATCAGTGGTTTTGTTCTCACCCCGCTATCCCCGTCTCCTCCCCGCCCCCTGAGGCGTGGGTACACGGGGGATTGTTCTGCGCCAAGCAGAGGCCTGGATGTGGATTTCGGGGTTTTGTCCATCTCATTACAGCAAATGCATCACCTGCATGACTCAGTCATTCTTCGGCTGCCTGGGGAGAGAGGCCTTCAAGAGCAGTTGCAACAATAATCCTGTCTCATTACGGCACATGGCACTGCCGCTGTGAAAGTAGGCAAGCTAGCAGATCTCCTTCTTAGAAAATACCAGTCTAGCCGTGCGGAAAAACTACCTTCTATTACTGGGTAGTCAACGCTATGTTGTGGACTTCTGTAGATGGAGTAATTTAAATCACAGTAATTAAAACGAAAAAGTGATGCCAGGACAGCGCCATACCATTTTCCGTCATCTAATATCTATTGTGGAAAAAGAAATTGCAAAAATCTCTGTTGATAAGAAAAAAAAATTCAAAATAGATTCTGCACCCCATTGGAATACTAAATATTTGTAAAAAGCAAATGTACAAAACCCTCATACTTCTCTGTATTTGTCTGATGATTCTTTCCCCTGCATTTGGGGAAAGATGCTCAGACTGCATGCATTCAGTGAGGCCCACTTTAAGTTACTAGCTTGGTCTACCACGCTCTTCCAAACCACCACCCATTCTCTGGAGTTTTCTTCATGTCTGCACTTCTGGTGAACATCCACCCTTCAAGTACAAGGACTGGAATAGGTTTAGGTAAAGGTTTAGTAATAAGGAAGAGCGGCAAACTGTTGCTGCTGCTGAACCCTTCCTATGAATCCATCTTTTCCTATGAATCCACCTATAAATCCATCTAGGACCACTGGGAGCCATACCCCTCTATTATAGCCTTTGTCCTACAATAGCCACCATCATGGGGCAGCATGAAGCTGCTCCCCTCTGCCCACACTGCCACCCTGGCTTCCCCTGCGGTTTTGCCCTTTGCCCACTCCTAGGGCACGGCCGAGGAGCTCCCCAGGCTGCACAAGGTTCTCCATGCAGAGTCCTCCTGGAGCTGGAGTTCGGCTCGCTCCTGCTGCCGCGCAGGGGCCAGAACAGCACTGCCGTATTTTAGAGGATTCACTGCAGGAACCTCCTCCCGAACAGCAGATGTCCTTGCCAAAGAAGGGTAGTCAAGCTTATGTTTTCTGTAAGAAAGATGTTTCCTGAATGATTAGGGTTTTTTCTCTGATTCTCTGCATTAAAATATTTTTTAAAAATGAGAAAGTATTACTTCACGCATGTGGCTGTGCAGTTTAAATATAATTAAAGGGAAACTAGTCTTTTTTCCTTCCGCTAAAGAGTTGCATTTATACATTTTAATACGAAGATATGCTCAGTAGGGAGTAGGAGCCTATCATTGGCTCCTACTGCAGGCAACACAAACTGCAAATCTAAAAGAAAGGACTATGGCACAGAAAGGAGGAAGCGAATTTTAGATGCAGAGGGAGAATACAAGTATTTAGACCATATCTGTAGCTATAAAGCTAGAGATAAGAGGCTTTTTCCTTTATTTTTTCTTTTTATTGTTTTTTATAGTGCAGTACAATACAAACATTACAACCTGGCTGACTCCTGCAGAGATGCCAGGCACTAGCATCGTGTCCAAAAATTAGCTTTATACATATGCTAAATTAAAGATTGGCAGCCGCAGCAGCACAAATCCCATATTGGCAGCAGTTTGCAAATCCCACGTTGGCAGTCTTCTCCACATGAAAGAAGAGAGGAAATACAAAGGGCAAAAAGCCCAAGAGACTTTCTCTAGCGAATAGCAGCAAGTGGAACATAGAAACTATCTGCAGGGAAAAAACCCTCCAAATTACTGAAGATAAAAGAGTAAAGCTGAATCTGTGACGAGCTCAAACAAGGGCCCATTTACACCTTTTGGAGAAAGAGCCATTAGTAAGCAAACGTTATTTTGGTGGGAAGGGTGCGAGTCCGGTGTTGGGCATTGGCCCCTGTGGGGGAACAGAACCAAGGGGGATGGGTTGTTCTCCAACACTTGTGTAAAGCTCCATTTAAATCTCTTAAATTAAGCTATTGCCAAATATGTTAGACCTAAAGCATATAGCATTATTTGGGTTTTCCTTTACAGATTGTATATTTTGATCTATCTGCAGAAAAGAAATTTTTCAATTGTGTTTTTTATGACCCAATCAAAATTGTCATTGCTTTTAATTCATTAATCTGAAAATCCATATTTTCATATTACTTCTGTTTATAACTGCCTTCAAGGTGCATTTTACGACAAGTAATTTCTTTTACATGTATGTTTGGCAGCAGTTCCTTCTTAGTCTGCCCAGTCAGGATGGATTACTTAGCTCCTTCAACCTACCCACCTATGTTATTTTGGCTGGCATTGCTTCCTTCTTGAGAAGTTACTGCATCTGGTAGTTTACCATGAGCAGTAAATCCTTCTAATGCTTTGACTTGTCCGGATTTTAGAAGTCACGTATCCTGTTTTCGGGATAGATGCCTGGACTTGAACCGAGATATGCAGTAGCAAGTGGCTGTGTGAAGGTAAAAGAAAAGGAAGAGCCACAATTTAAGAGAAATCAACTAACATCTAGTTCTAATGCTTGGCTATATCAAAAGGTGGGTCCCCGGACAGATGTGCAGAGAAGTAGAATTTGAATTTTTCCAGAGCTTTTGGGGTTGTTTAGTCTCTAAGTCCCTATAAGCACTGAAGCATTTAATGATCTTCCAAATCTTTGGTCTAGTACAAGACGATTTTTTTTTTCCTTCCTCAGAAAGGAATTTGCACTGAATCAAAGAGCAGTGAACGATAAAGGTTTCATTCCTTTCCATCTGCCTGTCAGGTCTTACTACTTTGTAGCCAACTTCCCGAGCCAGTCAGTCCCAGGCCACTGCTGCAGCATCTAACACACTGCTGAGTCAGCGGATGCGGCTCCGGATCAGGCACCTCCGCTGAGCAGAGCAGGGCATGTGGGACAGTGTTTTTGCCAGTGTGGGACACAGGTCCAGTGCATGGCATCCCCTGCCCTGTTGCGTTTGGCTTGCCAACTCCCTGCAGTGTGGGGCACCGGCCACCACGTCAGGTAACCTTCCAGAGAAACTGTCTTTTTCAAGATGCCGTTTGGTTTTTAGCAGCTCACAGCTACAAAAGGATGTACTGGGGGCAGCAAAGACCCTACAAGTGGGATCAGGGCTGTGCTTGGAGTTCCCAGCCTCAAGTGCCATCTCCTGTGACATTCAGACCATGCTCAGAGAGAGGCTTCAGGTGGAGCTGGGCTTACAGAGCACTCTGGAGTCTGTCCTGCAGGAGTGGGCAAGGACACGAGGTCCAGCAGCAGCACAGTGAGGGCTCAGCAGCAGAGCAAGAGCTCCAACATGAGAAGCACCACATTCATAGCTGATGAACTCCCTTGCAAAGGGGGAACAAAAAGACTGCCATGGCCACCTGGAAGCTGATGATTGCCCAGCTTTCTCTGCTGCACTACCAAACAGTCAGGGCTGCAAAGTGAAAGTGAGCAAAGCTCTTGGCCCGCGCTTCCCACAGGTGATGGATATGTGGGTTGTCAAAGCAGTCTTTACTTCTATTGGGCTTTCCAGCTGCATGAAGAAGTGGGATCTAAAGGCTGGACATGGGATTTTAAGAAGGAGAGAGTGTTGTTCCTGTATTATTCATTAGCTGACCTCTGCTAATCATGTCCTGGACAAAGGCCCTTATGTTTTCCACTGAGGCACCCACTGAACCCTGGCTATGCTCCATGCTCATGGTGGCTTTCTCTGCCAAGTCTGATTTTGCATATTCACTCTGTTGAGTCTTCTCTCACCACTGCAGCCCTGGTTTTGTTCCCAGGCTTTCTCTAGAGCCTGTAGGACCAGCTGTGTCCTTGAGTTGTCTGGCTTTGGCTGCAGATGCCAAGATGCTTCAAACAAGAAAAATTATCAAGTGGCACTTTCCAAGCAAATCGAAAAGCAGCTCTGTTTCACACAATGCATAGTTAGGCTCATTTCCCTCTTGATAGTGTGGAAATGAACATCAGTCCAAAAAGCAACAGAGCATGTTCATGAAAGAATCCAGTCAAGGACTGTTAAAAATGACACTGCCTCTCATTCCAGGTATCCCTGATCCCATGTAAGTAGAAGGGGGAAGTTTCTTTCTTCATACTCCTGGAAACAGAATTTTTGACAGCTTCAGTGGAAGATTAATAGATCAAGACTAGCTTCCAAAGTACAAGAGAGTGAGGAAAGGGAACTTTATTGACTTTTGATGAGCCGGCCATGTGTGCTCGCAGCCCAGAAATACAACCGCATCCTGGGCTGCATCAAAAGAAGCGTGGCCAGCAGGTTGAGGAAGGTGATTCTGCCCCTCTACTCTGCTCTCGTGAGACCCCACCTAGAGTACTACCTCCAGCTCTGGGGTGCCCAACATAAGAAGGACATGGACCTGTTGGAGCGGGTCCAGAGGAGGGCCACAAAAATGATCAGAGGGCTGGAGCACCTCTCCTATGAAGCCAGGCTGAGAGAATTGGGGTTGTTCAGCCTGGAGAAGAGAAGGCTCCAGGGAGATCTTATAGCAGCCTTCCAGTACTTATAAGGGGGCCTACAGAAAAGGTAGAACGGGGCTCTTTATCAGGGAGTGTAGTGATAGGGCGAGGGGTAACAGTTTTAAACTGAAAGAGGGTAGATTTAGATTAGATATTAGGAAGAAATTCTTTACTGTGAGGGTGGTGAGACACTGGAACAGGGTGCCCAGAGAAGCTGTGGATGCCCCATCCCTGGAAGTGTTGGATGGGGCTTTGAGCAATCTCGTCTCATGGTAGGTGTTCCTGCCCATGGCAGAGGAGTTGGAACTAGATGATCTTTAAGGTCTCTTCCAACTCTAACCATTCTATGATTCTATGATCACTTTGACCATTTGAAGGCACCACAGAAATCGGAGGGTGGGACTTAGACTCATGCTCATCTAGGTTGATGCATGCGCATCTTCGTTTATGCCAAGCATACCCTTATTCTGTTATTGCATACTGTGCCTGTAGTGCATTAAACCATAAAAGCAGAGATCTGCGCAGGTTCCTCTGGGAAACCTTGCTGTGCTGGGAATCGCTTTTGTTATCGCAAGTTCAGGTTTGATTTTTACAAATCCTGATACATTAGGTGAAGTTCAGAGGATCATCTGTAATTATGTATGGGCTTTTCTGCACAAAAATCTTGGCGCTCACAAAATCAATACCATGTGATTCATGACCATTAATCTGAGGGAGGGCAAGCCCATAAGGAGAAAGGCCCACCAAGCAGCAAGAGTTTAGCAAGGAAACTTTAGACCCTGTGCCAGGCCAGGGCTATTCGGGAGTCTTCAAGACTGAGACAGCTATGTAGGTGTGTGTATGTGTGTATGGGAGAACAGAGCTGTAAAAAGTTACCTTTTTGCTCAGTACTTTTCAACATGCCCAGAAAAAAATGAAACAAAGGGCCTCCAAACACTGCTTCCACACTGATGGATATGGAAGTCAGGATGATTTCTGAGTCATTTCAGTGTTTTGCAGTGGGCAACAAAAGGTCAAAGTTAAGCCAACTTCTTCATGAATCTTCATGGACCTGCACATAAGGCAGAGCAACCACATCCAAAGGACAACCAGGAACCATAGTTTTGGAGCACTGAGTGTGGAAAGGAGATGAGAAGGGACACTTGAAAAGTCCATGGTTAGCTGAGGGAAGTCCAGTCATTTTTATGCACGTCCACAGCCTCTGATCTGGGCTGAAGTTACCCTTCCAGAAAGTATGAACAGCCTTCACCTGGCAGAAGGACCTTACGCTGTGTCAGTGCTTTGCATCATGTGGTCAAAATGATTTTAAAATCTTGTATTAGGTGATTTAACTATGAGACACACTTTCCCACTGATAATGGTTTTATTTTTTGTAACTTCTTCATGGTACTTATCCCAAATGCTAGTGATACTTCTCTTTTACTGCATTCAAGAACTTAGAACTTTCAGTGGACTGTTAATGCACTTAAATTATTTGTACATACCTTGCGTCTTAATTACAGTTAAGCCAAATAATATGTATTTATCTCTTTTCATCTCTCATTTTTATCTTGCTCCTTCTTGCTTCCGTACAGACATATTTCTATTTATTATGGTCTTTCTGATGACAAAGTGCCCAGAATTAAAAATAACTACAGACTGGCAGTTGCAGAGCTGTTGCAGAGCTGTTGCAGAGCTGCACAGAGATGGAGGTGACACGATACAGCTCCATTGGCTGTTTCTTTACTACTGCACTGTCACACAGCACATCCCTTTCTCATTTGCTGTCCCTGGTTAGCCACACTGCCGCTTCTGCTTTGTCTTTCTCGCTGATGGTCCGTGGCTTTGCATTTTGTTTTTATCCTTAGTTCTTTTGTATTTAGTTCTCATCCTCTTGAACTGCTTTTGATTATTTTATTTTTTTCATGTTAGGGTCGCTAGAAAATTTTTATTGGGGTGCTGTTCGCATTTTCTTCAAGACCATCAGTACAGATGCAAATTAGAACAACAAAAAAAAATCCAACAAGAGTACCCTGGACCCTTTTCTTAGCTCGATCTGGTTGGTTTACTGTTTATTTCAGCTTATTATCTGCTTAACAATCTTTTCCAGCAATACACCTTTTTACCCTTGAACATTAATTTTGAGCACTTGGGGCTTAGAGCTAAAATACATAAATTGCACTGAAATTATAAGAAAGTCTTGAATAGTAAAATGCTGCTGTAATACATAATTGTTTGAATTGTCCTCCTGACTCCACTATGTTATTTTCATTCAATTATATCACAATGGTATAAGCACATATATCAAAAAGCTGAAATGAGTCGGAATCGTGACCGTCTACTCCTCCCCCATGTCCTGTCAGTTTCTTCATCCCAGATTAGTGTCTGTTGGCTTGGGAAGCAAAGAGGGAGCAGATGGACCACAAAATGAGATTCTGTAACCTTCTTACCCAATAGATCTGCTTTCTGCGTGTATTCAGACATATTTACTTACTGTAGTGACAATTATCAGTTTTATTTCTTTTAAGAAAACCAAACAACTTCAGCTCAGTATGAAAGAGAGCAAACTAAATTGTCTTCTGGCACTGTTACCATCCATATAATTTAAAATCAATTAGGAGTTATGTGGCCAGATTCCTATCTGCATTGTACCTGAATATGCCCATGAAATTCATAGATGTGCTTAGGTATAAGGGGATGGACACAGTATGTAGTCTGTGGACTCCAGATAATTTTTTATTGTTCATAACACAGGTCAGAAGGGCACAGTTGTTTATTTCCTGGGATATTTTGTGTGAATATACTATTTGGACAGACCATCTTTTTACTTGCAAATGAAGGGAGCTGGATACAAAAGTAACCAAATAATAATAACTACAAAGCTTCAAAATGCACCAAATAAAGAATTCAGTTTATTCAGGAACTTGCATGTCTGCTATGCCTCATTCAGAGCACTGGGTGTATTTTAAATGAGAGGAGATAAATGTAGTTGGCTAGCGTTTGGTTAAGGTATGGCTGTGAACAAAAGCATCTCCCTGCTCTCAGCCATGCAATGTATCGGTGTAACCATACATTGAGCTCGTCCTGAAGATCCACTGTTAGTGTGATATTTTTATAGCAGCGAAGGTCTATAGTTAAACCTTTCATATTAGCAAAACGTTGTGTGTCTCATCTGGGATAGGAGCCACCAGCCCCAAAAACACTGAGGTGAGACTCATCTTGCCTGTTGCAGGTCTTTAGGAAGAAGGCACTTCATCTCAACTAGCTGCTGAGTCTCCCTGCCTGTTCAGCCAAGGGAGCTGGGTGCCTCCAAAGAGCAAATCATCTCTGTGCCTTTGGCAGGTAATCTAGGAGGAGATAAATCTCCTTCCAGATATACTGACCTCTCACTATGGACTGTAAAAAAAACTCTAGAAAAAAACTTAGAGCAGACACGAACTTTTAGATGACTCGGGCTGGATGCAAGGAATCCAAATATATTGTGACAGTATGTTTGGCCAAATACATTGTGACAAGCTCCTGTGCTAAAAAAAGTGCCTTCACTCTCCTGCTGAGCAAATGGGACTTGTCCAACAAGTATATGGCACACATATGGCCACGCACTGGAAACACTGGGTATCTTCCTTAGGAGGAGAAAGGAACGCATCAAACCTAGCGATTAGGACCTAGAGTTTTAGGAGGTTTAGGTAATGGGGAAAATAAAACTGAGAGGTAAAGACTTTGTGTACAAGAATTGCCTGGCTGCCTTAGAAGCGTGAGTGCATTGCCAAGAGCTGCAGGTGTTCAATCAGACTGCTTTTATTTGAGGTGCCTGACGTGGATTTCGAAACCACCACGTAGGCAACCCGGCTTGAAAATTGATCTTAATTTCTTCTAATTGCATATCTTATTCTTCATTATTTTTCTTGTTAGAGACAGAATTTTGAAAGGCGATTCACTAGTGCAGCTATTTTTGACTCATCGCTGACTTTGTCTTACTTCGTGTTATTTAATGGGTTCCAGTGGCCATATGCTGCAGAGAATCCTGGAACAAAGTGAGTAAACTGGGAGGCATTGCTCGGAAGGATAAATTTCACAGTTGGAAACACACTTAATACTAAGCCTTCTAACCAGTTTTTCTAGAAATCGCAAGCTTGATTGCCATGATATCTGAACATGGCATTAGCTACTCTAATGAGGAAAATAATTGATATGCTATGGAAATTAGGTCTAATTAGATCTTGTTAAGATAAATATCTCAGTTCAGCTGAAAACTTGAAGAAATACATTTTGCAGCATTCCAGATTATAAATATGACCCTTGTTCTTTACCCACCCCACCCCCCATCTTGGGTTACTACTGGTAGAAGTGAATGTGAAGAGCCTCCTTATCAGAATCACTCTAGTCTGTACCCACTTGACACGGAATAAGTGACAAAGATGCTAGATAGTTTAAATCTTACATTGCCTAAAACCCATTTATTTTTTACATCAGCTTTAGACAAAGATCCTAATTTCAGAACCATGTAACAAAATATATCCTGTCTATTAATTTTCTTCAGTTAAATAAATACATTCATAATGCAAGCTATAAAAAAATCAAAGTTCCTTTGAAATTTTAAAGGAAAAAGAAGACAAAAAGGCCAAAAATATATCGGATGGACCAGTATTTAGACCAGGAAATTGACTTATACCCAGATGTATACCTTGCAAGGTGCTGCCAAGCAATGGGCCAAACTGTTCTTCCCCCTTCACTAGTGGAGTTGCCATGGGACTCAAAGCAGGATCAAACCTTATTGGCAGCTGCCTCATTTTATTCCAGCTTGCACAAAACATGGGTCCAAAATCTTTACTCTCTTGATGGGCTGGAGTTTCCAGCTTGCGCACTGACACTTCTTCCACAGTGTAAAAGAAAGGGGAATCAACGTTCTCTAATACTTTTAGTTTGATATTTTCACAGAATAAGCTATTTAAAGTGAATGCTTTAAAAATCTGCCTTTAGATATTAATTTTTCAAAGCCCCTGAGTTAATGACCTACAAGCCCTAAAACCACTGTATGCATCCTGTAACATCACAGGCCTTCTTAAAAATGTAACATGTTAAGGAGCCAATTTCCATTATTTGCTGCAATTCCTTTGCCGTCAGCCTGGCAGACCTGGCAGCTTTAGCCAGCTGCTCCTGTTCCTTGCAGCCACCAGCTTGCCTTCTGGGGAGTGGGTTGTACTGCAGGGTGACTCTGCAGAGCTGTGGGAACAAGTCCTTGGTGAATCAGTGCTGGTGGGAACCCAAAAGCATGAGGATAGCGCAGGGGACCAGCCTGGGCCGGGGGGATTTGTTCATGAGGACCACTGCTCCAGGAGGCAGGTTCACCAAGTCATCCCTTCAAGAATGAGGGTCTGATGGCAGAAGGCACAAAAGCTTCTTCTAAGCAAATCCCATCCCTCTGCAAAAATAAAGAAAAATCTATATGGCCAATTCTTTGCAAGTCTTGCACAAGGGGAAAGATGAATGATCTGATGTCTGCTGTCATGGTTCCTGAGAGCTTTTCGAGGTCTCTGTGTCTTGATAAATACATACCTCTGTCCACTGACATTTTTCCTCACAAAATGAGTGTGGGGGAAACCATGGCAAGCTAGTGTATAATTCTCCTGGATGAAGGTGAATAATAAGTGAGTAAAACAAGATGACTCTTCCCATGACCTTTAAATATTAATAAATTAAATATCCATTTGCATTACTCATTTTCTATTATTAATGTATTTCTCTTCTTTTATTCTTGATCTGTCTGGTCATTACCACTATTGTGCATCTTCCATCGCAGAAAATACTTACAAGCATTTTAAAGATTCCCAGACCCTCCATGTATAAATGTACATAGACAGTCACTGGATGAGATACCATGCAGACCAGCAGCAGATGCATGTAGATTTCTTCAGTGGGAGCCTATTGCAATGATTTCACTATTTAAGTCACACAACACCAAGGCAGCAGTTGGTTTTTTTTTAAAAAAAATCTATTTACTCTTTTTGTGACAAACCTAATGATTGCAGAAATGAGAAATCAGCCTGCAAACAGTCCAAATTTAAATAAAATCACCCCCACGCTAGACTATAACAGTGGCAGATGGACAGAGGAAGAAAGTGTATATAGTCATATTTTTTGCCATTATAGTATAGACCCTTTCAGATTGCGGCAAGCAATTTGCCATCTGCAAATCTGAGTCTTTCCTTTTCTGCTGAGGCACTGATTCAAGAATCATGATTTCTGAAGTTTGAGCTAAAGTATTAAGTGGTTTATCTCTCATTTTAAAGACATACTGATCTCATCATTTTACTTCGAACACATGGGAAAGGCATCCTGAAAATTTTCCTCGGATTTCTCCTTAAGACAAAACTCAAAGCCACTGGCTCACTCTTAGGTATGCGGTGAGGTAATGGGTTGCGCACATGAATAGCTTTTTGTCAAATAGTCTCTTACTGCTGTTGTTCTTCCAGCTTTTGTTTGGTTTATTCTATGGACAAATGATTTGCTCTATGCCACTATGATATGTAGATCACACTGAGCACCTTTCTTACTGTAGTACACATACTCAGCAGCAGCAATGGGGGTTTGGTTTTAATGCTGCCCCTCTGAAGAGATAAGAATCTGATCACTACATAAATGTCATTGATTTTTAAGGGCCATATCTTCATGTAAGCGGGCGCTGATTTAGTGGGAGTGTCAATTTATTACAGGTTTGCAAACAAAATCTGAGCACATTTTAAAAACCTCTCAGTGTGTCAACCTACTGTTGTTTTCCATTTTTATCTGACCATAAGTTTGCAAAGCGACGCTGAGTATGTGACCATCACAGAGCTCAAACAAGCATATGCAAGTTGCAGCCTACCAGGGTTTCTGATGCTTTCACGTTATGGGCAGGGAGCTGCTTAATCAAGACTCTCATACAGGTTTAACAATTTTTTTCTCTCTGTGTAGCCATCAGTAACCAAAAAAATCTCCTTAAGGGTTGAAAGCCTATTTTGAACTTGTCTAAAAAGAAAAGGATGCGATTCAGTTCTGGCAGTTTCCTTTCAAGAGGTGCTGCAGTATGCATTGCATCTCAGTATTTCTAATTTTCACCAAAACAGGGTCGCTCTCTACAGAGGCAAAAAGAGAAAGGGTTTCTTTTGTTAATCATACATGCAAGAGCCATGTACAAAATAAAGTATTAAATACAGTAATTACAGTAATTTTTCTTAAAATATTTCTACACAATAAACCTGTGGCTTTGAAAACTCTACCAGAAGCAAAAGAAAAACAATCTGTAATGAAAAAATTGAAATCAGAAGCCACTAATAACACTAAAGGGAGCCCAGGAGCCAAATTAATGTTTCTACAAAGAAATACTTTCCTACACCAGGCAAATTCCTGGTAAGACTCTTACCTGGGTCTTTATATATAGGATTCAGGTTTCATTTTGAAGCATGCTTTTTACAAACTGTTTAGTGTTCATATGTCATTACCACTGTTGGGCCAGATTGCACCTGGCATCGATATAAACAAAGCTTTGGCAAGAATTCTTTCCTTTGGGATGGAGACATCTGATTTTCAAGCTGAAAACATGTCAGTGTTGCAAGACACTCCAAATAGCCTGTTTTACTAGTGCAGTAAATTAACCCGCCTGGTGTAGTGTTAAATGCTTTACAAACATCGACTGAAGGCGAGGGAGGGAAACAGCAAAAAACAAACAAAAACATTTCAATAACTTGTTTGACTAGGAGCAGTGAAAAAAGTACAAGCAAAGCTCGAAGGGAGGGGGTGATCCTTGGGAGACAGGACAGCAGAAGAACAAATTTTCTGAATTTTCTCCTGTATTCAGCCCAGAGAGTGTGCCATGGTGTGGGAAGCCACAGGGAGGAGAAACAGAATGAGTTATATAGATGGTAGAAAAGGCATCTTCATTTGAAAAACAGATTAGGATAACGGCAAACAGTAACTCTAACTCATCATCCCCTCGTCTACAGGAGGAAGGCTTTTTGAAAGCTATTACATGCAAGAGGTTTACCTCTAGTGCTGCAAACCACTGGTGGACAAAGACTACGTAGGCAAAACAGAGGATAAAATATTAGGCTATCCCCCTTGCTTCCCCATTGTTCAGGATGAAAAAGCTAAGCTGAACTTCTGGGCACGCAGAATTGGCTGAGTGAAAGCTCTCGTCGCTAGATCGTGCATTTGTGCTAAGCCTGAATGGACTAGAGGACAATGAGGTTCAACTTGCCTGTGGCTTTACAGCTATTCTGCAATATAGATGTGAAACTAGAATAGCTGGAAAGTAGGTCCACATGCGTATGGAGACGAATAGTAACCTGTCCTGAGAAACACAGGCAGAAGCAGAGTTCTTAAATATATATATTTATATAGCTGTTAGACTGAAGCCATTTTGCTACTCTTGTCTTGCTATTTTAGTTATCGTGATAGCCATCTATTTACAAACATGCATGTAAGTGGGATAGAATAATTAAGTCATATTCATGAGCATTCATAAAATGCAACAAAATTTATGTTAGGGTGGATGATAATTCCCAAGAGGATTACATTTGTGTTAAGTGTAGATTTATATTAGTAAGATTCAGCATGATTGATTCTTGCTTGGCCAGCAATACATGACTTAGCTTCCATACTGGCAGAGATTATATCTGGTCAACAGGAAGGGAAAACTGGCCAAGAAACTGCCAACACAGAATCTGAAGCTGTGAAACCTGGTCAAGAAGAAATAAAGCCAAATAAGCAACAGATGAAAAATTATCTTAAAGCAAAGATCAAACCACTCAGTTGGAAACGAGAATGGTATTGGAAAAGGTGATGCCGAGAGCATGAAAGGACATGAGAATTTTTTTCAAAATAATATTAGTAAATAAACTGGAGCGGTGAACACCAGTAATTTTTTTTAAATGGACCTTAACATTTTTCAAGAAAATGGAAAAGAAGTAGACAGTTTTAATATGCTCAAAGACTTCTGACAAATAGCAGAGAGGACCTTTAAACTTTGTGAATCATTTGACAGAGAATGCCAGAGGTCCTAATAGAAGAGAAGCATGAGCGTACTGGAGAGGGTCCAGCAAGGGGCCACAAAGATGATGAAGGGACAGGAGCATCTCTCCTATGAGGAGAGGCTGAGAGAGCTGGGACTGTTCAGCCTGCAGAAGAGAAGGCTCAGGGGGATCTCATCAATGTATATAAATACCTGCAGGGAGGGTGCAAAGAGGACAGAGCCAGGCTCTGCTCGGTGACCCCAGTGACAGGACCAGAGGCAATGGGCACAAACTGAAACACAGGAGGTTCCCTCTGAACATCAGGAAACGCTTTTTCACTGTGAGAGTGGCCAAAACAGTTGCCGCCCAGGGAGGCTGTGGAGTCTCCATCCTTGGACATATTCAGAAGCTGCCTGGACACGGTCCTGGGCAACCAGCTCTAGGTGGCCCTGCTTGAGCAGGTGGGTTAGACTAGATGACCTCCAGAGGTCCTTTCCAACCTCAGCCATCCTGTCATTCTGTGACTCTGTCTGAAGCCCACTGGGGAAGGTGATAGATTGAATGAGGAACTAGAAAAGAAAGACACTTTGGTAAGATACGCGCTTTACAATGCTTTTCTGGCACTGTTGGACCTGGTACAGCACACTCAGATGTTGAAGTAGTGCAGTGGGCTCAAGAGGGACAACAGACTTGTTACTGCACCCATGCTACAGAAACCTGCTGCCTCTGAAGAGCAGACTTCCTAGGAAGTTTGTTGACCTTTGCATGCCAAATGAAAGACTGGGGAGAGAAATGGGTAGGGAACTCACTGACAGATAAAGCAGAAGAGCACTGATGTCACTGTGTATTTTACCCTCAGAAAATAAGTGAAGTTCTCTAGATGTAGAGCAAACCCTTGATAAGTGGTGTGAGGACGACTTTGGACTGTACTGGCCACAGTCCATTCCAAGCAAAAGCAAAGATACTTTAACTAGGAAGAGACCTGAACCACCTGCTGTATCCAGCAGCATAATCACACAGTGGTGCAAGCACTGCAAACACGCTGGAGGGGATGATGTCTCAGTGCCCAGCTGGAATGAGCAAATGGAGCTGGGGAAGTTCCAGAGGTTGCAGGGGTGGCTGCCGGACAGACACGACGCTCAGTGGCAAGCTGGCAGCAGAGGGAGCAGCCACTGCCAAGGAAAGGGAAGGGAGCATCACCTGAGTCCTGCGAGGGTTAACCCACACCTGACGCGGGTGATGGGAGTGGAGATTCTGACATCTCTGAGCACTTCAGGGGAAAAACTACCTTCTGCTCTCAATGCAAAACACATTATTACTGGGGCAATCAAAAAAAGTAATCACGTTTAGCAAGTAAAGCAGAACAGTTTCCCTTAAAAAACATTCCTTAGGTAAGTAGGACACATTTTCATGAATCTCATTCGGCAGTCCTTCTTTCAGATCAAGAAGGAGATTCATATCAAGCCAAAGGGACAAAAAAATTCCTAAATATATATTTAGTCCAGACAGTTACACAGCAATAAAGCAAGTTCGGCAAAAATGTGAGAAAAAAAAATGTGAGCAAAAATGACAACTTAATGGGTGTTAAACTTGTGAATAGTGAATTCCATTTTATCACTGTTGTTTTAAAATTAATATAATAAAACCAAAGAAGCGCTACTGTATGAATGCAATTATACTGCTGTAAAATCCTGATTGTCCATGAAGTTCATTCACACAGGAAAATAAATTATACTGCTAGCAACATTTTGGTGAACAGGTGCATGCCAAAGCTTTGCATCAACTTAATGTTATTGGTGTCAACTAAATTAAAAGTAGTTAAATCCATACAAAGGCAGGGTCCAGGCTGGCCGCAGCATTTATTATATGTGTTAAGAAATGGTCCAAAGCTGAACCCATCTTATTAGTCCTTTATTGTCATTGTCCAAAAAGTGAGAGAAAATCTCTGATAAGCTTAAAGTTTGACAGACTGCTTGAAGTGGATGAAATCCATGTTGTATTTGGACTTGGACAGGTCTAAGAGTAGGTAACAAAAACACAGGTGAAGGAGCCCAGATGTTCAGGCCTGGAAAAATGTTATGAAGGGAGCAACCTAAGTGAAGGCAAAAGTTGTGCTAGTCAAGTAATCCATGATTTAACAAGGTGCCTTCCTTCCAGATGCCTTGGTCCATTATGCTGAGGTAACATTATGTGTAAATACGTATGGATGTAAGAATGGGGGCTTGTAGTGATGGTTGTTATGGGATGCTGGCATTTGCTTGAATCCTACCTGCTACTCCTCATTAGCACAAAACAACTGAAATGACGGGTGTTTAGTTGGTTGGCTCTGGTGGAAAAAACAAAAACAACTCAAGAAGTTCCTCTTTCCACGTTGCCCTTCCTAGCTGCTTATTGTCATCCTCTGCAACCCCTTTGCTTGCAGTGATGCAATTGTTTGTATGGCCATGCTGTAAATGGGAATGGGGTAAAAAAAATCCTAGTCTCCCACCAGAAATAAAATAAACCTGAGTTGTTCTAATGTGATTGCTTCAGTGATCCATTTTGCATCTTGGCTCAAGAAACAGTTGCAACGGAAATGCTTGCAAGGGGAAAAAGTGAGGCATGGAGTGGGAATAAGCAGAAGAGGGTAGGAACTGCTTAGATCTTGCAGAAATAAACATACATTGATTTATCTTATCCTTTTATTGGGGAATATGCACCAACCTTACTTTAAACTTCGCAGACATTCCAGAAGGCTGGCTAAGGAGCACCTTCTCAGTCAGCCTAGCATTTGAAAATAATTTATTTCATTGGAAAAAAATACAGTTGAAGAAAAGATTAGGGAAAGAAATATCACAAGTTCCAGTAATTTGTTCCACTGCAATCGGAATATCTAAATGAGGAACTTAAAAAGGTTTTGAAGAACACCGATAAACAATTAAGATTTCTTCTCTGCATGTCTAAAAAGATGTGTATTATGTTGTACCAGTACAATACATCTATCAGTAATGTACAAATACCATACTACAACCATAGGATTGACACGGGAGATTTGCCCTAGAAAATAACCATTTCCTCAGGTCCCACTTCCAAACTGGAGAAAAATCTCAGTACCTTTAACACTGATCATAGGTCTAGGCAGGAAAAAAATTCACATTGTCAGGTTTGGTTTAGACCACAGAAAACAAGTGAAGTAATTTCTAAAAGGTCCTTACTCCTTGCCATGAGTACATGAGTCATAGAGTTGATCTTATTTTATATATGAGGGCTCAGTTCCTGCCTCAGCTAGTCACTGCGGATGCGGGGACATGCAGGACACGGCATTCTGGTGCTGTTTCCCCTCTCCCACTTTGGGGCTGTGGGGGTGGAAAGAGAGGGGTGCAGTTGCTTTTGTACTGCTGCCCATTCTTCAGGGATTCTGCCAAGAGTGAGCGGCTAGCTGTAACAGGCTTCGTCATGAGCATCTGAGAAAATGTTGCCTATAGGATGTGCTAAAACCTGCATCTGGTGTGGAGTGGGATGTTTGGGTTCCTTGACTCACCCCAGGCACTCATCCAAGTGGTATCTCTATCAGAAGGAAGCCGTTCTGGTAGAGAAAGAAGAAGGATTTCTGGCAAAATCCAGCGTGGTGAGGTGAGTCTTTGTTAAGGTAAGCACTGGCTGAGAAATACATATATAAAACAAGTTGGCTTTGCAGGAAGGCAAGAGTTGTGTCAATTTAGTGCAAAGCTTGTTAGATCAAAGTTTCCTGTGTTGAACATCCTCGTGGAGGGCTATCTGTTCAGTGTTCCTGGCATCTACTTCTTTCGAGCTTCTAAACTTAAAAACATCTAAAATTACGTTCATGCTTTCCTAACATTATTCTCCCATGGAATTAATTACTGCAATTACAGGCTACTTCTACAATGCTAAATGCTTCTGATCCAAGGGGAGATCCCTGGTGCCCTCGCCTAGTGGGGCATAGGGGCATACCTCTAGAGCAGACTGACTGCAGTGACGGATACGTAGCACATGGGTCTGGGTCTCCCCATGACACAGAGTGGGGCTTTGATGGACTTACAATATGATTGTTTTTCTGGGTGGTTTTTCTTCAGTTCCAGCAGCTGAAATAATATGAGCAGTGTGCCGTGTCAACATGGGGGAGTTTAACCTTTAGCTGAGGATATGTGTTGCATGCCCTGGGGCATGGCAGGAGGGCACATGTGAGCGTTTGAAGGTACACAGGCCTTGCCGGAGCAGTGTCACAGAAAGAGCAGGGGAGAGGCAGCTGAACTTAGTGCAGGCCTTTCCATATTGCTCTTTGGGCATGATGCTGGGAGAGAGCCATCTCTAAAACCACACCTGTGTTTTGGTTTGGAGGAAACAGATGATTCACTACCCCAAAGGAGAGTCTGGGTGTAAATGAGCAGTTGTGCCTTGTGGGCAGTTAGGACCCAAGACCTCCAGGTGAAGATGGGAGCTAAGTTGTCTGATGGTATAGATTTTCACGGAGGGTCCATAAACAGAAACTGAAACAAATTACATGATCTCACAAGGCAGTGCAGGACTGCATGAGATAATCTCTGCTTTAAAAAGCTGCCCGCGAAATGAGAAGGTTTAAGAAGTCCTCTTCTAGATGGTGCAAGAACCCACCTGGTGGGACAACTTCCTGGGGATGCCTTGCTCAGCGTAAGACACCTGAGTGATCAGTTAGCATCATAAATCCCATGCTAAACCCGTTGCATGGAAACATGTATCTACAAGGTGATACCACTTACCTTTAAAATGGAAGTGAAAAATGAAGACATGAGAGGTTATTTTTGACAAGTATGATTTTACTGTCAACATCACCTGTAAACACTTGGACTTAGGGAATTCTGTGGTATTTTGATCACATTGCAGAATATTAATTTGCTAATTTACCAATGCAGATAAAGCACATTATGAAATCTGAGGTAAAAGCTGTTAATCAGTATTTGCACAATACCAAAAAATATGCAGAGTTGTTCCAAGTTTTCTCTTTGAAACAGCTAGTTTTATTGAGGCTGCAGGTAGACTGCGAAAAGTTTCTTCCAGAAAAGAGGAAGAATGAAGGAAGCCATGGCACAGCTGACCTGATTTTTCTTAATGCCTTCTTCATTCCTAGGGGCTTCTGAGCAGCTTGGGGCAGACACTGACTCCTTCGGTGCAAGAAGGCTTAAGCCTCTGGCCAGTTGTTTTCTTTCTGATAAACTTTTCATAGAATCATAGAATAGTTTGGGTCAGAAGACACCTTTAAAGGCCATCTAGTCCAACCCCACTGCAATGAGCAGGGACATCTTCAACTAGATCAGGTTGCTCAAAGCCCCATCCAACCTGACCTTGAATGTTTCCAGGGATAGGGCATCCACCACTTCTCTGGGCAACCTGGTCCATTGTCTCACCACCCCAACTTTTATTTGCCTTTAGCTTGCCTTTAACTTTCCACACTGATTAATGTTTACCTTGTTTGGCTTTAATTATTTTTTTCAAATAATTTATTAAATAATTGAGGCAGTAATTAAATGGTGCTTCTGATGGTACCCATTTGGTGATCTTCAAAATGTTTGATCCATACCTCACTTAGAATCACCACACCTGAAATCAGCTGCTGAACAGGGGTTGATAATTTGTTAAAGCAGATGTACTTTTGACAGACAGCAATGTATTTCATTATCAACATTAACAAAAGGTTACATTTATAAAAATAAAAAAAAAGGATGCCTAAATGTACACATTTTCCATAACAATTTATTATATCATGCCAAGAAAATACATCTTAAACTAAAATATTTTTAAATAAAAAATAACCACAACGTGCAGTTAAATTAATGTGCCGGATGAAAGAAATGTCTAGCTTCTTTTTTTTTTTTTAATTGATACATCAGATTGAATATTTTGTGGTCTCATTTCATCATGCAGCAGCTCATTCGGACTGTCCAGGAAGACTAATTAACACTAATGCTTCTAAAGAATTTTCATTTGTGATGCTAATCTGTCACAAAACCAAAAGCATCCTCAGAAAGCCAGGGAAAAAAGTAAAGAGACTACATCTTGCAGCCAGCTTAAATTAGTGTTAGCTTGATTTGTCTTAATTGAAAGGTTGTTTACATCTCTTTTGTAAGTGTTTATAAAAGTTGGCAGACAGAAGAATAGCTGCCTACGTACAGGAACACAATTTTCTTTTATTGAACTGTCGTATATAGTACTGTCATTAAAAAAGCTTTTGAAATATTTCTGTACACATAGTCTTAAGGTATAAGCCTGTCTCTGTGTTTATGTATACACACACACACACCATGCTGTATTATTTTTGCTACAGAGATATTTATACTAAGTCCTCATATTACATGAATATTTCTATGTGCCAATTCATTCTAGCAGCCTACTGGCCTCCATTTAAATTTCTATGATACAGGCAAGTGGGAAAAATGTCTTAAACACAACTTATGAAAATGTCTTGCTCTTGCACTAATATACACATCCTTGGATATGCCAGCTCAGCAGAAATGTAGTGCGTACATAGCTGAGCACCTGTAAAGCTTTATAGGAATGCATGGGCCCTGGGTCCTGGACTGCCAGCTGGGTGGACTTCAGGTTCTTGTTCTCTGGTTCCCTGTGTTCACAGCATCTCAGGCCAGATCATCACCCGATCATCGTATACAGAAATTGTCCCACTCCGATGAGGTTGGATAGACCTCACCCAACATCTTCAGGATCCACAGTGCCCACATTGGTAGAGGGAGGGAGAGACTTGCTAGGCGTACATGGCAGCAAGCGGCTCCCAGCTATTCATAAACAGCTTTATGAGATCTTGTCCTTTAAAAACACAGGATAAAAATTGTCGATAGGTGCTCTAATGCATTTCTAGGCCTTAAATGAAACTTCTAGGAAAATGAGCAATGAAATTAAGATTCCTCAGCAGAGCATAATTACATTGCAGCTTAGTTCATAATGCTGACCACTGAAGTTTGCTTCATTTTAGTCTTGCTAGACCATGTACTGCATGTAAAGACAATTAACAGAGCAGAGAGAAAAGCAGCAGATGCTAGAGATGCACAGAGTTAGATGACTCATTATGTCATGAAGAATCTCTCTGTCAGAAAAGTGAAAAGGTTGGTATAAAAAAAGAAAAGGCTTGAATAGCCCAAATAATTATTAAAGAAAGAATTCAAAGATTTCAGGAAAGAGTAGTGGAAAAAATCACAATCTTGCAGTGCTCTAAAATGTGTTTGCCTAAACTGCAGAGGAGAAACACCGACATACACAGTGGACACTCTATTCTCCCTCCTCCTTCCCACTCCTGCCCCTTCTTTCCTTTAGGATTACATGGTGGGTTTGGCATGTCTTTTAAAACTTAATAAGTCTTTAAAAACTCCTCAACTGATTATCTGCTCAAAGGTAACTAAAATAAATTATTTAATAACAGCTTCCTGAAGGCTTTGTGATGTATGCTTGTTTTACAGCAGTTTTTCAGTCTAACAAGACTAACTAGAAATAAATGTTTGCCGTTTCAAAGATTTATTCTCACAAGTAGCTGATGCATGTAAGGTAGAAGGCAGGTCTTGTGAACCAGGAGCCTCCTGTTTTCAGAAGCACTCTGCTCCACAGTTAT
This sequence comes from Burhinus oedicnemus, assembly GCA_008921705.1. Taxonomy (NCBI): domain Eukaryota; kingdom Metazoa; phylum Chordata; class Aves; order Charadriiformes; family Burhinidae; genus Burhinus; species Burhinus oedicnemus. Next base: position 619,836 of record VFFE01006984.1, on the reverse strand, counting down.
GGTTCTCTTTCTTTGTTTCCTTAAAAACAAATGTAATTTGTCTTTTCTCTTGTCAGTCTCGCCTGTGAATTTGAAACTAAACGAAGTATCATTCTGTATGGCATCACTTCACTGACGGAGAATTAAGCATGTAAAAAATGTCAGGCTTTCCCTCTGCAGAAGCTCGATTTTGCCAAAAAAACCCTGTAGCTATATAATGTATGTGCGCTTCTGCACACTCTTATTTGAGAGACGCATTGATAGGGTATACACTAATATAAGTGACAAAAGATTCAGCAATGTCAAGTCCTGTAAACAAACCACTCCAGGGAAGTAACATTACCACATAATTGTATGTTTTTACCATGTCAGACCCGTCACAAAAAATAACTTGAGTTGTGATTATAGTAATTAATTTTTCTTCTGCCATTTGAAACATGCAAACTTATTATGGCAATGAGGATGATAGATTCTAGCTTGACATTTTAGCACATCATATATTTATATTTCCATATGAAGAATTATTACCAAAAGATATTAACAGGATGAGATTTACACATAAACATATCTTTACATATATCCACTATTTTTACATTAAGACCTGAAGGTCTTGAGAAAAAAAAGTGGGTAAGACTAGGCAAAAAATATAAAGCAAAACAGAGATTTTGTCCCCAAAGTCAGGCAGGTCTAGGAATCACAGTGCTGGAAGCCTGGTTTGTGGGGTATCATACCAGTTTGAAAAGAAAGAATGAAATGTCATTTTTCTGTCTGCTGTTGCAGTCCCCAAAATTCTGTTAATCTGACCATCTTTGTTTCATTATTGCTATATTATCACTGTGTCCAGGATGAGTGGGTGGCTGAGCTTCCAGCTCTGTGGCATTCCTTCTGTTTCGAAGCAGAAATTTCTATGTCTTGACATATAACTTAAAGAAAAAAGGGGGGGGGAAGAAAGAAAAGAAGGGAAGGAAAGGTACTGATTCAGCTGGTAGGAGACTATGATAGTACTGTTACCAAAGGCACCTATATAGGTGCACTTATACTGTGTGGGTTTATAAATAAGCCCAAGGGGCTCCTTCTTCGCTGCCACCCCCCTTTCCAAGTCTCGCGCTCTGCCTGCCTGATCCCATCCGACAGTAGAGCTGATACCACACTAATCCCTGCAAGTTTGGGACTAATGAACTAACTGCTGGGCTGCCGCCACGGAGCTTGGTCCCAAACTATACTGTACTTCACACTCGATTTATTCTCCAGATGGCGAGACTGCGCGGCCCCGCCGCAAGGGACCACCTCTTCCACTGGAGTGTAAAAGTGGACGGATGTTGTTTTCTTTGCAGATTTGATAATTCAGAGCTAGGAACTCGTGAGAATGGTTAGTTATTAGGTTTAATGGGTGCCAATCGAGCCGGCAACACGCGTATTCCCGTCTTTAATTTCAGTGTCTGTGTGTCTGGGTGGCGGTGGATTTGTCAGCTATGCTGCGTCACTGAAACCTTTATCTCCAGTTGGCGTAGCTGCCCATGGTAATGAACATCTTCCCATGTCTTCCTCAGAGTCAAACAGAAGGGATGCTAAAGTAACCACCCTGACCAACGTTTTTTTTCTCAGTGGGTTTTCCAGCATGAGTTGCAAATTTAGCATATTTTAATAATATCACTGTTTGCCATGAAGGTCTCTGTTGTCTTTCTCTCTTATTCAGTTTGATAAAGAACACAACCCACGTGGGACCCAATGGGTATACCACCATCCCAAGCTACCTGGGGATGGAATCATTTACTTAATGATCAGGTTTATTTCTTTATCAGCTATTCATTCATGAGAGAGTATTTTCTGATTTTGTAGTTCTTGTGTGAAGAACAGGGTAAATAATTTCTTTCACCGTTCCTTTAAAATCCTAGTCTGACCATTCTTGGCAGGGACCTTAGGTAGTGTTTGGAAAACATGTTATTCTTGTATCTACTACTACAAAGACATTATTGTATCAAGGACTACTTTTTCCTCTACTGTTACAATGTTGAAGTAGTTTACCTAGCTTAAAATTTTAGCTTTTGCATGGGTCCTACAATTAGAATAGCATCTACATTTCCCTGCGTAATGAGGCAGAAAGGGCTCTCCCTTTCCTCCATGTTTTTAGTACGTTTAGTCAGAGGTTTTAGTACATTTTTTTATTTACCCATGAAATGTTTTATTGGAAGCCTGGGTGGGGACCTGATACATCCCACTAACATCAATACGATTTTCTCCATGGTAGGAAGGGTAGGCACCAGGTCACCCCCCCTCACAAGCTCTGACTTTGGCAGCCAGGTCCTCTCAGTTTGTCCCACAATTAAAAACATAAAGTGAATCCTGATGTGGAAACTATAGTGACTAGAAGTATTTTATCATGGAAGGGAAATGTTTCCATTCCTGGGGTATCTAGGCAGACAGATCTAAAACGTAGTTGTTCTAAGAAAATACATCAATTCTCAACCCAACAGATGGCATGGGTGTGTTAACTAACATAGCAACATATTTTCTATTAAAATATGGGAAAAAACAACAACCCCCTCCCCATGTTTGTTGGTTGGTATAAATTCAGTGAAGTTGTTGGTTATTTTTGGGATACGTACCAGAGGGCTGCACATTTAGTTTATGTAAATTGATAACAGCAACAGCCTGTTAATAAGTGTTTTGTATGGAAATATACCTAGAAAGACACACGATCTGTCTTTTTTGGGAAGGGAGTTTGCAGCCTGAGGAGAAAAATAGCTAATGAGATGATCTAATGCTCATTATTATAATCTGAAAAAAATCATAAAGAATTAGGCTGTAAGTTTGCTAGAGATGTGCCTTCAGTTGGAATTGGATGCTGCTTTAGTGGATAATTTGGGGAGATCTTTCTTTTGCAAATTGGATCAGTGTGTGCTGAAACGGTGATAATCTGACTTTAATTAAAAGCATAGATTGGTTTGGAGCATGTTTTTAAGCTACCCTTCTGCATCATATCCAGAAACTTTCAGCCCAGCCCTAGAAACCTATTACCCCTGGTCAGAGAAGGAAAATGTAGGGGATTTGTATTACCCGGTAATGGCATCATATGGTTCGGTTTACCTAATTCGGAAGAACCATTTCAGACGGCTGTGCACCGGAGCTGTCTTCCAGCTGGACGTGTTTGTAGTAAACTGCATGCATCTTTGTGTGGCTTTCCTAATGGCCCCAGTCAGAGTCCATTCACAGCAGTTTGAACGTTTTGGGTTGTATTTTCCAGAGATTACCTCTGAACGTGCCCCTTGATCGCAGCACAGGGATGCGTACATGTGCGCCTTGTTCCCGTCTGGCCGATTAACGGGCATATGCTCCCAAGCTTCGGAGAAGCACGGCTAGTAGCCCCAAGCCGAAGGCTGTTTGCTTCAGATTTCATTAACTTTCTGCTTCATTATTCCTCCCTTTTAACCAGTTAGAGCCATCACTTGCTTTTCTCTAAACTTACCCTAATTATCGGGGGTCCCAGCCCTGTAAATCAGTACACTGCAGAGCTGTCTTAAACTGGCCTGGGAGACCCTGTTCTGATCGGACCTGACAACTGTAAGCTACTGTTCCCTCACACTGTTTAACTCAGACCACATTGGGAAACTGCCTCTGCCCCTCTTGCCGGCAGAGATTTGCATCCGTCTGGTTTAAATCTACTGTCATGTGCTGTCTCGCTGATTGGTATTAACCTGGATATTAACTTTGATGAGTTCTTTTTTCCCCCTGAGTTTGCCTGTTTTCTTGAAAAGCATCCCCATTCAGTGACTGCATATTGTTAAAGTCATTCCTGAACCTCCATGAGTCAGGAGCTTTAAAGTTTTATTAGCCCCATAAAAACTCTTCACAAATGAAATGACTTTTGATAAGTGTGTGTTTTGACAATGCAAATTTGTTAGGGGCTGTTCGCGAGTGGAAGGAATTTGGGGTTGAAACTGCAGTTGGCAGGAAGCAGGGAGCCCAGTGCCCTCCTTCCCCTCACCCTTCCTCTCCAGGCCAAGAAAAGCATGCAAATATTCTTCATGCAAATCAACTATTAAACAGATTTGTAAATTTACATTCACAAAAGTAGCGAATGGACACGGGAAGCACATGTCTTTGGAGATTTTATTTTGTGCCAGCAGGAGAATAGCTTTTTATGTGGTTCAAGAAAAATCTCCCAAGTTTTCATACGTGAGTTGTGAACTCTACCACAGGCTTTAATACACTTTGGATACACGGAGAAAAGGAAGTTTTACATAGCAAAACCAAAGAAGTATATGTACATCTGTGTGTACTGACGTCCAGGCAATATAGAGATGAACTACAAAAATAAATTGTTTTATGCAAATTTAATAACATGCTGGTTTTGTGACTGCAGATGGTTAGTGCAACACATTGTGGTTACTATAAAGATTTGTGCTTGTTAGACGTGTTCACCAACTAGTGGACGCAAAAGTCTTGTTTTCCACAAGCGGTGGTGTAGAAATATTTAGACATAAAACCCAAGCATTTTATTTGCCAGTTATAAAGAAACAAGGAAGGTAAAATTGCGAGGTGCTGGTGATGACTGTTTCAATAAAAGTTCAAGAGTGACAGACATTTTGGGGACACCAATATACTGGCTGTCTAGCTTTTCCCCACATCGTTACAAAAAGTTTTCTGCTGGGTGCACTTTTCAGTCATCAGAAACTATGCTTGCTTTTTCTTTTCTTGTGCCTCTAAACTCATATATATTGTAGAGAGAAGCAAGACTGACCATTGTGAAAACCCTTGAAGAGTTTGACTTTGGCCATGCTGAAAAGTGTGTTAGGATAAACTCCGTATCCAGCGGTCTTGCAGAAGAAGATCTAGAGGTGCTTTTGCAGGCCAAGACCCTTCCTTCAAGCATGATGCTGCCAAAGGTCGAAAATGTTGAAGAAATAAGATGGGTGAGTACCAACGACACAGTAGATTTTGACTGAAGCTGATGGGCCAAGTTCACACAGGCATAGAGGTGAATGAGTTATGAGGAAGGCTGCAAATATCATATAATGTTGTTGCTTGGCTAAGGTAATTGGGAACTGCATCCATTTAAATGTCTGTAAGATGTGCTGTATAAAAAGCATACGTGGAACACCTTGCATTTATAAAGAAAACCAGGTTTATTTCTCCCATGGTCAACGAAGAACCAATATTGAGGTCAGAGTATATTATCAAAAATAGAAGCATAAGTATCGGACTCTTCTCTAACTGTCCTAACAAACAAAATGACTGTCTCTGTCCGTCAGTGTTGGTTACATGCATTGTAAGCAGGAGATCGGGAAACCATGTTAGCGACATATGAAAAAACGGGTTGGGGGGGAGGTCACTCCTTGGGGCAACTGGAGGAACAAACAGGAAGCTTTTAACTAGTGTTTTTAATTAGCACAGATATTATTTCCTGAACAGTTCTCTATTTCTTCCTTTTTAATTGCTGACAGGTGTGTTTGTGTTTCACGACTGACTTTTCAGCCAATAAAAACCTGAAATGTAAATGGTTGGCATGTCAAATTACTTAAGAAAACTTTGAAATAGGCCTAATTATGCTATAATTGTTTTAATTGTCAAGAAAGGGGGATGTTTGTTTAGATATACCATTATTGCTGTAACATGCCAGTAAAGGAATAATGCTTAATTATTCACTTCTATATTTTTGCAAACAGCTAGCCGAGCAACTAGCACGCGTGCAAGCTGTGATGAAAGGCAGGCAGATGTATTAGGATCTATTTTAATCTCAGCATCTAACCTTGATCAAACCATTAAGATCAGGCATGAGCACAGAACTGAGCAAATACGTTGAGTACATGATGAGCCCCGTCCGTTCCATGGCACTGCCCCTTCGGCCTCCGCTGCTCACGATGGAAGGTACACCATCCCCTTCCACCAACATTTAATTAAATTAACCAGCATATACCTCTCCGGGTTTACAGCCATGTAAGTGTTAGATGTAACTTGTCAGTAATGAATATTCATGCTTCCAAAATGGCAGGGCCCTTGCTGCCACCAAGCAGGTTTTGCGGGGAGGTGGGATGCGGGGGCTCTTTGTCCCCTCATCCCCTTCCACCTTCCCTTTCCCTAACTTTGATTTCCATCATGGAAAACAAGCCAGCCCCAACAACTTCTGCCTCATTGTTCACCTTTTGCTTCCCTCTCACTTTGCCCAACCTTTGCACACAAAGAGCGCGCTCTGCTTAACGCCGCTGTCTTCTTTTCCCAGTCCTCCCAAAATTCACTCCAGCATGATTTTTCAGCCTCCCAGAAGCTGTTTATTTCCCCCCACACATACCCCCACACTCCCCCTTCATTTTTATTTATGTGCAGCAGAAAACCTGGAGGCTGATGCACAACTAAAAGATGGGCTTACTTGTTTTCTTTTGTGTGAGAATCTCTTGCTTTCCTTTTGTCCCTAGTGTGGGTACTTGTTTGACTGGCATGGCTTATTGGACTATAACAAGCGTAACTCTCCCTCCTTTGTGGCGGGACAATTCTCCCACAAATCCCGACCAGTGTGCATTCTTCCCGACACACTATTGGGTGTGCACTGGAATTGAAAGAATTGCTGAGGCCTTGCTACTTCATCCCCTCCCCAAGCTTTGTGGGTTTTTTTTCCCTCCGCCTTCTTTTTTTTTTTTTTCCCTTTTTTTTTTAAAT